>CAJNOL010002880.1:0-30136 GCA_905250125.1 Rotaria sordida | reverse complement strand
GAGATCGGGACCCGAAACGAGATGGGATCTGAAATCAACGGGCGAACCGAGACCAGAATTGCCCGATCTTCGGGAAATGACAGGAAAAATTCCGAATTTTTATATTTTTTCCGAACGAGTTCCGACTTTTACGAGTTATTCCAAGTTTCGATTATTTCCGAATTTTTTTTTTAATTATATATTTCGCTGAATTCGAGCTTTTATGAAGTTAACTATAACTTTGAAATTGACTCTTTTCAGTAATTAATACGCCTTCGCTATGCTACTATAATCGTTATATAATACTGAGCTTTGCGATTACTAACAGTGCAAACTCTCTTGAATCTAAAGCTTTTCCGAACCTATATCATGTAATAAACTTCAATGTTGGGTTCTTACCATTTAATTAGATAGCATTTAAAATCTTCTCAATATGTCAATCAATCATCACTTATAGCTCAGTGTATATGTGATGAAATAGTCGAACAATTTGTGTTCATAACTTTTTAAAAAAATTTCTATTCACCATTGTAAGTATTGTGTCTTGGTTGAAGAATGTGATTTATTCATCGATGATAGACGAATCGTGTTTTATTAGATGGTAAATTTTATTCAGTATACTATTTTCTATTTTTTTACGAGCATAATTCATTATAAGAGATTTCATTGTCAAGAATATTTCAGTACTTATTCATTAATCCTAAGATATTTTTAACCGGAATCAGTTTTTATTTCTGTGTAACATAAGAAAAATATAATAAATCAGTCCAGAATTCTTATTTCACAACTGCAGGTAATACGAAAGTGAAGCATACATGTAAAAAGATCGAAGTATGAAGTTTCGTTTGTTTTTCTTCTTCAGATATGACTTAATAAATACACAACTATATAATAGGCATTTCATTGAGACATGAGAAGTAAATCTAGATTCATTTGATCGACGAGAATGATATGAGTAAGATAAAAACACAGTATCGTATAAAATCTATTCATTTGTTTTTTAGCATTCATGATAGAACTATTCTTAAACTTAATGATTATCTTTGACTAACACAAATTATTTAATTAGCTTATTTAACCTTTTGAGGCTTAGTGGGATATATATTTTCCACCTCGACAGTTTTCAAATCTTCGAGTTTCTGAGAATCTTGAAGAACAAATGTTGGAAGCTGGGAGATATCCACACAAGACTAGATAGATGATACAATATATAAAGAACATTAAAAAGTCCATTGCGCTATGTTTCTTTAGTACAAAGATGAAAGTATAAAATAAATTCCCTGCCTATTGACTATAGTTCAGTACAACAGGTATATGGGAGGAGTCGATTTGTCTGATCAGAAAATAAAATGCTATGCAATCGATCGAAAGTCAAAGAGAAGCTGTATAAGAATAGTTTTGCATTTTCTAAATATATCATTAATAAATTCATTCATTTATTATAAACACTTCGTTCCTTCTAATAATTAATGCATTAGAGTATATTTCGTCTATTAGTACTGCATTTATAAGTAATTATTGTAATAGAAAAAGGATAGAATGTCCTTTGACGATAAGTAATCAAAAGAAGAGACGCATCGAAAAGAACATAAGTAACAGAAAAAAGTTCTGAAAAACCACAACTTTTGACTCATATGCCAAAAGTCATTTCAAGTTATCGTCGATATGTTTATTGTAGAACAAAAAGAAAAAGAGAAAAGAACGAATGTAACTTGTAACTTTTGTTTTAATCTGCGTGTAAAAAAATTGTTTTCTATTGTATCATGAAAACTACATGTATTAATAATGAAATAAATAAATATTTCAGTAATTATAGTAACATTTTTTTTTTATTATTAAAATGCAACTATAACAAAAATGTTTTTATTTTTATATAATCATTTACTTTCTTTAATTGTAATTTAACCACTTACTTCCAAATGTCATCTAGTTACTTTACACCAAGTTTCATGACATTTGGTTCAGTAGAAAAAATTCGGACGTCAAAGGGTTAATAAATTCTTTCTCGCATATAAATACTAAATGTAATAGTATCAATTTTAGTGATGCATTGCAAGGTGCAAAGCAAGAAGGAAAAGATACTAATCATAGTGCATTTGTTGAAGGTTCATCAACTCGGAAAGGAGAATGCAGTCGTTTGTAATTTAATAAAAAAAAAAAAATATTTTCATAATAATCGTTATAGAATTGATGGAATTAATTTTTATAGAAATTTGATAAAGAAAAAAACATTCGATAGAATGAATATAATTTTATTTTAAGTAAAATAAAAGATAATTCAATAAATTAATATATCAATCAAAGATCGAAATCAATCACTAGAAACAAATTTTACTACATTATGATTGTGAAAAATATTATGATTCTTCATTTGAAAAATAAAAGAATATGCAAAAACAAACGATTCTTCTGCTAGAGGGAGTAGTGTATAGACATGGAAAGAAAATTTAAAATTCAACATTACAACAGTCTTTATTTTATTGACAGAAGTCGAATGAGTCATTTAAAAATTTGACGAATCAAAAGTTTACTGCATCATCGGAAAAAACCAAGTAATGTGTACCGTCAGACATATATATATACATATATTTGCAAAAATCTCTCAGAACATTAATAAATAGAAATTAATTCATATGGCAACATCCGATAGAACACCTTATCAAATACTTGATGTTTCTGAAGATATCGACTATGTTACACTACGAAAAGCTTATCGTAAAAAAATTCATAAACATCTACAAAAGAAAATATCAGCCGTTAATTTTCGTCGTATTTGCCGTGCATATGAAACATTATCTGATTTCGATAAACGTAATCTTTATGATTCTCAAAAACAATGGATTTTCGATCTACCAATCGATAAATATACTTCACAACAGTTAGCCGCTGAACCAGATCTAATACGTGATCTAAAACAACGATTACGAAATGCTAATTTAACAGAACTTAATGCTCAAGATCCTGTAACAGGTCATACAACACTTTATACTGCAGCTCGTGCTGGTAATGTTGAAGCAGTAAAATTTTTAACTGAACAAGGTGCTGAACCTGATTTATCACAACGTATAAAAAGTACTTCATTACATGTTGCTGCTTTTTATGGACATGCTGATGTTGTTTGTTGTCTTTTGGAAAGTGGTGCGGATTATCGAATAATAAATTCATGTAATAATACAGCTGAAGAAGAAGCATATAATGATGATGTAGAAAAAGTATTTAATGAACTTAAAGAAATTCCTTATATTCGAGTAGCTGCCAATGAACTTGATTGGTTTTATAAAAATGGATTAACACAACATCAAGATACAGAATATTTTGCTCAACGTCAAACATTATTACATTGTGCTAGTAAGAAAGGTTATTGTGATCTTGTACATTGGCTTGTAGAACAACATCAAGCTAATTTTGATCTTGTTGATTTCAATGGAAATACTGCTTTACATCTTGCTGCTTACGGTGGTCATACAACTATTGTTGATTATCTTCTTAATTGTGGTTGTGATTCAACTATTAAAAATCGATGGGGTACAACAGCTGAAGAAGAAGGTATTAAACATGGTAAAAAAATTACTGATCTTTTCAAACATATACGTCAACGTGATATGTTTGAAATGGCACGAACAGGTATAGATTGGTGGTTTTATTATTATTTCAATGATAATTCAAAAGATATATTCGATTCTAATGGTATAAGTTTATTATATTATGCATGTCGTTATGGACAATATTCAGTTGCAAAATGGTTATTAGAACATGGTGCTAATGTAAATATACAAATGAAAACTAAACCAAAAAGTACTTCATTACATGGAGCAAAATATCGTGGTCATGTTTTAATTGTTGAACTTCTACTTGAATATGGTGCAGATGTTAATATTAAAAATGATTTTGGAGTAAATGTCTTTGAAGAAGATATATCAAAAGAAATTGATGAATATACATCAAATAAAATTAAAGAAATCTTATTACAATATCAACGTAATTTAACAAGTGATAAATTAATTGATATACATGTATATGAAGATGATAGTCAAGAAGAAGAACCTATTGTAAAAATTAAACTTGGACTTAGATCAAATTATACAGATCTATTAACAACATTATCTAACATTTCAGACAATCAATATCGTTATTTTTCTATTGCTCGACGTATACTTTTCTTTAAAGAAGAAGATACAACTATTATATCAGCTGTTGGTTGTGCACGATATGTTTCTTCAAAATTTATTGATACACCAATTCGTTTGATTTGTCATAAAACATTACCAAATGGATATAAAAATAATCAATCAACTCATCAAGTATCTATATTAAGTCTTCGAGAATTTAGTAAAATGTTTGATTCTCAATGTAATAAACCAAAATTATTTTCATTAAAAGCTCCTTTAACAACAAAACAAAATATTCAAATTGATAATTTAATATTTAGCTTTTTTGAAGATTCTGTAAATAATAATATTGAATTTCAAGTAGCTACACTTTCTACACCTGATCCAGAAATATTTCATATACCTGGATGTATTTGTCTCTTTAAAATTACACTTAATCAATCTACTTCGACACTTCTTGAACTACCCATAGTATCAATGGTTAATGAACCAGAAGTTCGTTTATATACTCTAGCAACACCTTCATCTTATTGGTTTAGTTCTAACACTCGTCGAACTCGTCTACCTATGATTAGTGGTTTTCATGCATTTGTTCGTCATATTACTATCATTCCAAATCAACTTACTTTACCAGCAGATATGTTTATTGCAGCTGCTCTTGGACAACCATTAACATTACGAAATAATCCTGTGTCTTGTAAATGTTTAGTTCTTCGAAAACATAATTCTAGTATGTTTCCACACATAGCTTATCATGGAACGAATATTAATGTCATTCGATCTATTCTTCACGATGGACTAGTCATACCAGGTACAGTAACATCCAGTGGAAAACGTATTAATCCACCAAAACATCATTTTGCACGTGAAAAAAAATATTTTGGTATTTCTGATTTTGCTGCCGGTGTTTTTCTAAGTCCAAGTGTGTATTATAGTTCAGATCCAACATATGCAGTATCATTCTCTCATGACGATCAACAATTGATACCTGTATTAGAATGCAGTATCAAAAGTAATAGCTATACAGTTTATCCTGGTACTGTAGGAGCTTATACAAAACATCCAGGCGATGATATGAATGCTCTTGAATGGCGAGTTACTGATCCAATAAATGTTGAAATTAATACAATATTATTCATAACAAAGATTGAATCAATTGCTGCATCTAAAGTGGCACGAATTACTAGAACAAGTTGATTTTTCTGACGTCAACTAAAGTGAACAACAAAAGAATTTTGAATATTGAAGAGAATTGATAAAATTTTTTAATAGTTTTATTTTTTGTTTTTGTTTTGTATATATGTAAAATACACGTGAGAAATGAACATCATATATATATATATATTAAATGTTGCAACAATCTATTCAATTCCTGAAACGATAACAGAAGATTGAATATAAACTATTAGCGCTTAGCAAAGCACATTGATTTTTTTTCTTCGGCTACAGAAAAAAATATCAGTTAGACAGATATAAATCTATAGCGTTTTTTATTTAAATGAAATGAGATCCTATGACATAGAAGTTAAAACAAAAAACATTATTATCCAAGTTGATTTGCGGTTTCTTCTCACTAATGAAACATTGTTTTAACCTTTCAAAGTATGTTTGCAGATGCAATGAAGTATGCTCTATTTAATTGTGCATAGGAAACAAAATATCGACGTAAAATATTGAGAGAGAATCTTGTGTTTAAGCAATAGATCCAAATCTGTCATATTGGATCTTTTTTACTTGAATCCAGTCAAGAGAAATAAAGCAAAAATGTTTTTTTTTGTTGTGAAAATCTAAAAAAGTAGAGTGTTGTTTTGTGCGAATGAGATTTGTTGTAACAATCAGTGAATCTACCTATACGATAGAGTTTTTCAAGCTCTATAAAAGCAGCTCGTTTCATTTTTCCATATCTCAACGTGAGAATACATTGACACAAGAAAATTGAATTTTGTACTACTAGTAGAGAATTGAACGTTAAGGTTTCTTAATTCGTAACTTTTAAAATTGATCAAGGCATTGAGAACTTCATTTATTCTGCTGTACTTGTTTTATGGATTAAAATAATAATATGAAACTTTGAAAGAATAAACGAAATAATATTTTGTAAAATTATCTATGATCAAATTACATTTAGATCATATGAAATAATTAATTCAAATAGATGAGTTCAATTTACTTTTTCGTTGGAATTCTATGCTCATTTAAGATAATAGAAGAAAAAAAGGTGATGATCTTAAAAAAATATTCTTTTTCATAATAACATAAATACGGATGATATATTTTATTCAGAAAAAAAAAATTCAATTAAGATTTAAATGAATATTTAATCATGATGTTCTTTAATATTATACTAACACATTCGAGGCAATGGATTCCACCATATTTTAATAAGAAACTCAATAGAACAACACTTTCTTTTCTCGGGCAGAAGATTACACGTAATGTATCATCTGCTCTACCTCGCTATTGTTTGAATAATTTTTTGCATAGCGTGATGTTTTTCGCTGAAACAACCAAATGAGGGAAGTACTCGAAGTGATTCACCGCTTTTGAGCTCATATTTTGGGCGCATAGAGGAGACCTCTAGACTCGAATAATCCTAAAACGATTCGGGTCCATAGACCTTCTCTACAGAGTTATAGCCATTTTACTTGAGTTTTAGCCTATGACACGGTATGTACAAACAAATCGACTGACCGTATTTAGATTCGAAATTTTGTCCACAGATAGATCTACTTGTAATTAAAATGCTCTGAAAATTTCAGCTCAAAAAAATGTTTCCTTCGCAAGATATTGATTTTTTAAAAATCACTCGGATCTCATAAAAGATGCGAGAATCTCATGTTTTATCGACATTCAATATCTTGCAAAGGAAACATTCTTTTGAGCTGAAATTTTCAGAGCATTTTAATTACAAGTAGACCTATCTGTGGACAAAATTTCAAATCGAAATATCGTCAGTCGCTTTGTTTGTACATACCGTGTCATAGGCTAAAACTCAAGTAAAATGGCTATAACTCTGTAGAGAAGGTCTATGGATCCGAATCGTTTTAGGATTGTTCTAGCCTAGAGTTCTCCTCTATATTCCCAAAATATAAGCTCAAAAGCGGTGAACCATTTCGGGTACTCCCCTCGTTAATTAAAATGGAAAATTATTAATTATAAATTGAAAGATTCAACTATTGAAGATGAATTCATTTACTAGCATCTAAAAGACAACTGAATTTTCGAATTGTTTATTTGTGTTTGAATATATACTTGTGCAATATTTTCTCTAAGTCATAAACAATGAATTTTTCTTTCTAAAACGAACATAAATATTTGAATAATTGTAACATCAATAAGTGACACTACCGTCATAAGTCATTCAGATGGAAGTGTCCATAATAGAAGATGTTCAAAAACAGTATATGCAATAGGAATCAGTGCATGTGACATAGTTAATCAAGTTACAAAATTCAAAATAACAATAATATATTTAAAAATAATTTAATGCCTTCCTAACAAAAAGTCACTGTTCATAAGAAAAATCAAAATTGAGATAAATGCATGGTAAAATAGCTAGAATTCTGATCTTTTCTAAACAACATGATTTTTTATTTGACATTTTTTTATTTGCCAAAATTTTTGATGATTTCTATCATCATCTGCTAGAAAAAAAATGCTTTTTATTTTTTCTCTGTTTACACTTTTTTGGTAGTGCATTCCAGAATTCTTGAGGAAGTTTCATTATAACCAGTTGCTTTTTTTTTCATTTGGAAGAGCATACGAAGCTACAGTGCTCGTTTTTTCAATGAAACCTTTCTATTATTACATTAAAAAAAGTGGTTCTATAAATCAGTAACCATTTTTTGAGAGTTTTTTTAAGCATTGAACTTTTCATTCTTTTTCTCCGCACAATTAGTGACAGTTAAAGCAAAAAGAACTCTGTCAGACATTACAGTCTAACATACTCTTCCATGTAGAATGTGAATCTAAAGAGAATTTCGGATTGCTAAATGATCTATTTTTTATCCTTGTTTGTTGAATATCTTCTAAAAAAGTCATGATATAGCACTACAAATTTTAGCATGAGGAGAGACGGAATTCTTCACTTCGTTTGCACGTATAATACATTGTATACACATAATAGGTTAATGTTAACATGTGTGAAATTAAAAAATGAATTGATAAACCATGACACAACTTGATTACAGTTGATATAGTTTCACAAAAATTGAAACAATTACAATATAGTTCATCTATGATAAATAAGTCGACAAAAAAAAATGAGAAATAACATGTAGTAAAAAGAAAAATTCATTAAATGATTTTTCTGGATTTAAATATTCATAAATAGAATATAAATACGCATATCTATAAAAGTAGAGTATTTTTTAAAATAGTTAATTAACCATAAAGCATTATTAAAAGTACTCAAATCAACATGCACATGCTGAGGAGAGAACACTGAATTTCAAGATTTCAAAATTTTTCCAAAGTCTTCAAGTTCGATTTCTCCGCCGTTAGTCTCTCGAGGAAGACAGAAAATATCTCCATGAAAAACCTTCAGGTCAAGAAATACGAGCAATGTTCGACTGGAACTAGAAAAATCCAGTCAGCGGATCCTCGTGCTTCCAAGTTCCTACCATTTCTCCGAGTTAACTCATAGATTTACGCACCGAAATCATTGACTTGGAACAGAAATCTTACAAAAAATCAAACTATTTGGTAACAATACGTCCCATTGTTATGAAGAATGATAGACTTTGTTGTTTTTTTTTTTCTACTGTATTTTTTAGAGTTTTTCTTATGATCAAAATATAATAATTATCTTCATGAAATACAACATTCTCAAACAATAATTTAACAAAAAACCAGCAAATTTGCTCGATGAGAATAAAAAAATCCATTAATTAATGACAGTTTAATATATGTATATACCATAATGGTGATACATATTGAAGCATAAAATATTAATATCGTCAATAATAATGAAACATACTTTCTCAAGTAAAACATACATTTTTTTTTCGAGTACTGTATAAATTGTAAAATAATTTATTCTATCCTATCAATAGCATACAACTGTCTTGTTATTTGCTAAGCAATATTCAATAGCTATTATATATAGTCAAATGATTACTAAGAAAAATAGAATATTTAATATTAATCAAAATCTTCTAGTAACTTTCTGTATTATTATTTTAATTCGTAGACGAAGATTATCATCTATTCATCGTTGGAGTGTATACAAAAGACAAAAAAAAAACATTCCTTCTTTTAACGTATGTAATAACTATGAGTAATGTTTAGATATTCATCACTTTGCAAGGATCTTTAAAAAAATAATATATGTACAAATTAGAAAAAAGCTCGTTGAGTTTATCTTTGCATAAAAATGTTTGTCCTACTATGTGAATGACAATAGACATTGTTTTGTATTTGTATAAAGAATGAATAAAAAATGTACAATATTCTCAGAAAAATTTATTAATATAAAAATAAATGTAAGCCAAAAAGTGTACGACTGAACTTAAGATTCCATTCTATTGAGATAAAGTTATCATAAATTTTAAGACTTGATGAATATCTGAAGAAAACCAAAATCTATAGACAAATTTATACTACTGAACACGACGAGTTTTCGATCACTTAGTCGGAGAAAAAATCCCCGATAAATAAAGAAAAATTTGTTTTTTCATTATTCTCGAAATCAAGTTTTATACATAAAAAGTGCAGAATCGAGCTTGTTTCTTCGATATAGTTTGCACTATTGAATTTTGGCAGATTTTACAAAAATAAACATATCGTTTTGATCTTTTTATTTGAATGAAAGAAGATAAATATAAACTAAAAAAAAAGTATACACTTCAAATGATGTCTAATATCTGTACGAAAAAAAATCTCAGCTCTATCGAATATATTATGACTGAGAAAGTGAGACGATTTTTAACTCTTGCGATCCAGATATTTTCTAGAAGGAAGTGTTCTAGAATTTGAAGTCTATAACAACTTTTGCTCTCGTCATTGAGATCTATCTATTCTAGAAATTTCAAATATTTTTAATGAGCTATTCTTCAGAAAACCTGGAAAAGAGTGGAGAAGGTATTCCTTAAGGGTATGAGTATGAAAACTTGACGATGATATTAAGAAAACACTTATTCTGGCATACCTGTTAGTATGCCGAAAAGTTTTATAGTTATTTGATGCAAAAAATATACACTAATAGTTTGCAAGGCATTGATTGATTGTAACTTATTGTCTTGTCAATTAGGCATATGAACAATAAATTTTAGTGAATTTCTTTTACATACATAAATACTAATGTGAGAATGTGATCGAAATATTAATAAAAAAAAAACTTGAATGAAATATTTAAGTTAATAAGAATTAATTCTTTGCTTCTATAATCATTATTTTATTTATCATTTGATTGATCTACATAAACAGCAAACATATCATCTAAGTTTCAAATCGCAAAATCATTTTTATAAGAACAAAATAGTTTTATTGTAGTTTACCAGTTTAATTATGCTGGCAATATCAATCTTACACCTTTACGAATAGATTATTCAATCAATTCATCGAAAATTTCTTGTAATATAACATTTATTATTATATTTCGATAAAGTTATTAAGATAATTTTATTAAAAACTAAAAATATGAAATTCAAATAAATATAAATGAAAGCACTAAAATTAGAAATTTCATTGATTTACAACAAAAACCAATCATACCTCAATTCTTATCTATTGTCGCCACATATTTTTCATCTAGTCAGACCTTCTCTATATATATATTCATCTGTTTTATCTTTTCTTTTTAGACTTTATAACTTCAGCTATCTGTTTATAGTCATCTAAACCATATTTCAATAAAGGATAATGTTCTAACCTATTACAATTGGCTTTATTATCTTTGATTAATTTGTCAATAGAAGTTAAATGTTACGAATAATGCCTGATATATACAATTTATGATTTTCTTTTTTTGAATATGAAAAATTACAAATATCTATCTTATTTGAACTTAACGATATCAATAAAATAATTAATAAAGAAAATAATATGACTCTACTTGAAAATGATTTAATTATTATGGTTAAAAGTTTATGTATATCAATTTGATCTTTTTATTTACATATAATGATGAATAATAAACTTAAATCAATTTTTTTTTTCTTCTATCTTTGTATTTTATAATATATAAGGAACCATTTTTTTTTTTAATAAATATGTTCTAGATGCGTTCAATTACTTTATTTACAGGTCAATTTGCTGATATACCATTAGAAATTCTTGTAACAAAAGCTCATCAATGGGGTTTTGATGGATTAGAACTTGGTGGACATATTGATCTTCATAAAGCATCAACTAGTCAAGAATATTGTCAAGAAATTCTTTCCTTATTATCAAAAAATAATTTAAAACTTTTTGCTATATCAGCACATTTAGTTGGTCAAGCTGTATGTGATCATATTGATGAAAGACGTCATCGATCTATTTTACCAGAACATGTTTGGGGTGATGGTGAATCTGAAGGTGTTAAACAACGAGCTGCTAAAGAAGTTATTGCTGCAGCTTATGCTGCAAAAAATTTAGGTATAAAAATTGTTACTGGTTTTACTGGTTCAAGTATATGGCATTTATTATATGGTTTTCCACCAATTGATCCTCAACAAATAAATGAAGGTTATGAAGATTTTGCTAAACGATGGAAACCAATATTAGATGAATATAAAAAATGTAATGTTTATTTTGCATTAGAAGTTCATCCAAGTGAAATAGCTTTTGATATTGTTAGTGCTGAACGTACATTAAATGCAATTGATAATCATCCGTCATTTGGTTTTAATTTTGATCCATCACATTTTGGTTATCAAGGTGTTGATTATATTGAATTTTTATGTCGATTTAAATCACGTATATTTCATGTTCATATGAAAGATGTTGATTTTGATTGGAATCATCCATGTGAAGCTGGTGTATTTGGTGGTCATACAATATTTGGTGATCCAAGAAGATTTTTTAATTTTCGTTCACTTGGACGTGGAAAAATTAATTTCGAAAAAATTATTCGTACATTAAATCAAATTAATTATCAAGGTCCATTATCTGTTGAATGGGAAGATGGTGATATGGATAGAGAAGTTGGTGCTCAAGAATCACTTCAATATGTACGTCGATTAGATTTTAAACGTGGAAATATACAATTTGATGCAGCATTTAGTAAATAATAAATAAGCAAAACAAAAGAATTATAATTTTTGACATTTATTTTTTTTGTCTTTCTTATTATTTCTTTTTTTTGGATTTATTTATACATATTTTAATCGGAAGACAAGTAACAGCAATAGCAATCTTAACAAAGAAACATACATGCACAAAAAAAAAAAAATCAGTCAGTATTGGTTTTTTTTCGAAAAAAAAACACGAAAGAGAGAGAGAGAGAGGGAGAGAGGAAGGAAGAGCGATAAAGAACAGACGTTATATTGTATGTGCTTTGGGTGTAATGTACAAGAAAAGGGACGACACAACATTGACGTAGAAAGACGAAAGCTGCTGCTGCTGTTGCTTTTTGGATACACAAAATATAAAGAAGGCACAGTCTAAATCATGCAGTGAGAAAAGAAACGAGTCAGAAAGATAGAGAAAAAAATAATAATAAAAAAAAAAAACAGAGACGAAATATTGTCAACGAATCTCTGCTGACTGTTGGTCTGATTGTCCTTGAAACAACGTATGTATTCAATGCATTCTTTTTTATTTTTTACTTCATCTGTCTGTTACAAAACGAACTAAAGAAAAGGAAAATTGATAATATGTAAAAAAGTGCGTAGTCGCAAAAGGAAGAACATACACACCACAGATGCATACTCGGCGTAAAAAAAGTTTATCCACGCGTTGTGCTGTACTCCTCTCTCTCTCTCTCTCTTGTACGAAAGGAACAGGTAAGAATCGACAGAGACAGAGAGAGAGAACAACAACAATGCAAAAAAAAGTACATTGACGACAACGTCGTTCGATGTAGATAAAGATTCTCGTCGTGCGAAAGTAAATGTATGTGTGTGTGAGAGAGAGAGAGAGAACCTAGTCATCTTTCGTAACAAGAAAGTAATAATAGCATGTGAGTATACAGAGAAAGAAGGTGGATGATAGTGTATGCAAAATGAGTAGCTGAATAAATAGACAACGAAAAAGAAGAAGCAGCATAAAATTTTCGTTTGTGCATAGCCTTTCGTCACCTTGATAAAACAAGCGAATTAGCATACACATATTGGACATATATATATATATATTTTTTTTTTTTGTTTTTTTCACTATGTAAGTAAATCGAAAAAAAATAACATTGATTTCTATTTATACACGTGCCATCAGGTTTAAGTTTTTTAAGAATATAATAAACAAAAAACAAAACTGTACTCTACATAAAGATATAATCTTCTATATTATTTATGCAAGAAACGCTTTTTTTCTTTTTGCTTATTTACAGCTCTATTTTTATTTCCCTCTGTGCAATACATCATTTCCATGATAGTGCTATAGGCGTGTATTTGCTCCTTTTTTTTTTTCTGCTTATGTGTCTTGCTTTTTATCATCTTTCTATTTCTGCTCATGTCGAACGTTTTTGTTCTCAGTAGAGGAAGAATGTCGGAGACAAAAAGTACAAAGAAGACTCTCTGTTGAACACACGCACACAATCGGTGAATAGAAAGAAAAAAAAAATCTATCCATGTATGTGTGTGTTATACAACTCCTCGGTTTTTTTTTCCTCTTTTTTTGTTTCTATTCTCATTTTCTTTTCCCAACGACGAGTTAGACAAAATCGGAGGAGGGAACCTTGGAAATATGCACATAGAAGCATTATACACGCAATTGTGAACATGATGACTAGAGTAAGAGAATAAAAAAAAAAAAAAAGAAAAGCAAGAAAAAAAAAGGAGGAGTTTTTTGTGTAGAAAGAGAGGAAAAGAAGGGAACATAACTTACTACGCTGTTCAATCCTGACCGTGCCACCAACAAGCACGTCGTGCCGTCCTTCAAAAAAGAGCCTGTCTTTTTTCTTTCTCTTCGTTATGTAGCGACACACACAGAGAGAGAGAGAGACAGAGAAGAAAAAAAAGAGGAAGAACTGTCCTGAACATCATCATCAAGAGAGAAACGAACGAGTAAGCAGCGTACTCTTCTCGTTTTCTCTCTCTGTCTCTCATGGTGATTTAGTTGTGTGCGTGCAAAATATGTTCATACCCGACCGAAGGGAAGTTAGACGAGAATTTTTCTTCTCTCACACCCCCCCCCCCTCCTTCCCTTTTTCATGAACACCCACTGTTGCTTGCTATCTCTATACGTATTTTTTCATCAATATTTTTCCGGGAGGACTAAAGAGAGTTATGTGAACGCGCGCAAGCGCAAGCGAACGCGCAAAGAAGACCACCGACATTGTTGCCGCTATCGTCACTGAACAAATTCAAAGAAAAGAGAGATTTCTGATAGTAAGATAGAGAGAGAGAGAGTAAGACAAAAAAAAGCAGTACGTCATTCTGTTTTTTTCTCTCTATATGCTTATATATATATATATATATATATATTATTTCGGTCTATGTATGTAAAGTGTGTAAAAGTATGATCGAAGTATGTTGTCGATAGAAGAGGAAAAAAAAGTTACCTGAGTCGAGATTTTTATCAGTTTATACTTATACTTTCATGTATATTTTCTGAAAATGAGATCAAGATCGTTATAATCCTAATAGGATTTTTTTTTAAAATAGAACATTAATATCTTGTGAATTAGATTTCCTTTTTTTTTTTTTTTCTTAAACTATAAAATATTACGTAAACACATTTCTATCAATCATAATAATGTCCATTATAGATTTCTTTTTTTTTCCTTTCATATAGAAATGACCACTGGGACGAGTATAAAAGATCGATGTCGTCTTTGTTATACACGTCTAAAAGATATATCATCATCATCACCATCATCATCATTACATCATAAAATTTGGTGTTCACATTATCATAATCGTATTTATAATATATATAAACGTCGTCCATTTCGTTATCGTGATTTAATTGTACGTTATTTATCTATAAATTTACCTGAAAATAATTTTAATGATCATTATTCAAATATTATTTGTGGTACATGTGCAACATCACTTACAAAACTTGAAACATTATATCGTACATTTGAACAAACACAAAAAATTCTTCGATCAAAATTTCATAAAACATCACAAATAACACGTTATCAATTAGATAAACAAATAAAAAATGTAACACAACAAAAAATTTCTATGGAACAAAAACTTCTTGAACCAAAACGATTATCAAAACGTAAAGGTGCACCTAAACATATTGATCAAACTTTAAATCATAATAAAAAACCAACTACAAGTGGTGTACAATTAATTGTTAAAATTCCATCATCTAATCATGATAATGAATCTATTGAAACTCAAAATCTATTTTTATCATCATCATCATCATTAAATAAACGAACAAGTCCAAGACGAAAACATGATATTTTAAATGAAACAACAAATCAAAAAAAGAAATTTAAATCTTCAACAAAAGATCATGAATTATCGGTAAACTAAAAAAAACAAATGATTTTTTTGTTTTGTTATTTTGTATATATTTCGTTTTTTTTTTTTTATATTTAGAATATAACATCAAATAATGAATCTTATAATTGTATTAATTTACTTAAATCGAGTATTTTAACTGATACATCAATAAATAATCTTTCTTCACTTAATTTAACAACACCCGGTTCTATATCTTCTTCAAGTCGATCATTCAACTCGGTGAAAGGCAATCATATTGAACGTATTGCCGTCTCTTTATTATCCGTAGGTTTAATTTTCAAAATCAAAAATCAAAAAAAAAAATTTTTAAATAGAATTTCGATTGTACTACGCTAAATTTTTTTCTACTAGCTTATTTGAGCATTTGTTTTATACTGGATTTGAAAAGTACACATATCATAGATCTATCTTCTGTAGACTTATTGCATGCAATGTTTTATCTAGCGTGGAAGTGACACTACTCCGAAAAAGATCGGGTTAACTCTTCCGGAACTTGTAGTTTGTGTGGTATGTTCTCTCTTCTGAAATTTTAAATCGTCCTTCCGGAAGAGAAAATCTCGATAAAATACTGGTTGCATGTATATCATGTCGGAAGAACCAGGAATGTTCTGAGCGCGGAAATGAACCTTCAAGGTTTGAAAAATTTTCGTTTTTTTTTGTTTCTGTTACCCGTTTCTTTGAACTCTCACTCGATCTTAAGTAGTTAATTATGATGTTATAAAAGTCGTTAATGATTAATTATCTACATACTTAAAAGTAGAATGTTGTATTGATATCCGTCGAAATCTTTGTATTTAACTTTTAATCTATTCATTGATTAAGTGTTTCTTTTTTTGATTAACAGGGAACGGAAACTCTATCTGATATTGGCAATAATGGTATTAGTGATGTTACTTCAGATCATAGTAAGAATATTAATTTTTTTATTTTTTTATTTTTTTGTATAAACAAGAACAACAAAAAAAAATAATTAAATAGATTGAGGTAAGAGAGCATGAGTTTGAAAATGACAAACATGTTTGCTGTGGATTGAATTTTTAATTTTTTTTTGATCTATTTAAAATCTTATTGATTTTTTTTTTGTAAAAGATACATCAAAAACACGTGCACATCGCAAACCAACATTATCAGCTGTAGCTGCATTAGAAGCTACAACAACAAATAATATTTTATCATCATCAATTCCAACAACATATACAAATGTTGCAACAATACTTTCACCATCATTAGATGAACAAGATGATGATGATGGTCTTTCAACTGGTGATATAAGTAATGATAGTTCAAATATAAGTACAAATGGTCTTCAACAAAATCTTAACAAACAACAATTATCATCAACAATATCAACAACACCAACATCTGAAGGTTTAACAATAACAGCAATTAATCAAACAGGACAAAAACAAGTATTTATGGCAAAACAATTAGGAAATTTAAAAAAATATCAATGTGGACTTTGTGAAAAAATTGTTACTAATATACAAATTCATGTTCGACGACATACTAATGATAAACCATATCCATGGTAAAATTGATTCGAAATTTTTCGAATAAGAAAATTAAATTTTTTTTTTCTTTTTTGTATTTTTAGTACTTATTGTGAAAAACGATTTACTAATTCTGGAGATCTTCAAATTCATGTTCGAATTCATACTGTAAGTTAAAATATTTTTCTGTCAATCAATTCATTAGAAATGTTAATTTTGTCTTAGAGATAATATTTTTTTTTTTTTACAAACCGCAATTGTTGACAGTATACTACATAGTTTATTCTAATCAGTGGTAGCGTGACCAAGAGTAGATTAGGTCGAGCACCACCCTCTACCATCAAAAGAAAGAAAAACGTAATAATTATCATTATTGATATTGCATTTCATGGATGTCCTTCAAAATCGTAGAGTACTACTCTACAAATTACGATCCTCCGGGTTACACCCAGTAAACTAATGGGTGTTCCAGAAATAATCTACCACAAAAAAAAAAAAGAGAATAGAAGTTTTCTATTGTATGTTGACAGAATAAGTTAATTTTCTTTATCTAATAATAGAAGAGAATTCTAAGTTTTTTTATTATTTAAAATTATTATTATTATTATTATCTAGGTAAAAGAGAAAAATGAAGATCATCCGGTATAGATAAACAAATGTTAATGATATTTTTTTTTTCAAATTTTTGTCGTTTTTTTTGAAAAATAATTTATTTGTAATCTTAGAGTTCTTACTAATCTCTATCTAGGCTTCTTTGAAACTTCAGAAAATTCTCGAGAAATTCATATGATTACAGCTAAATTTGTTGGTAGATTACTTGCATGAATAATTAACCATAAAGATACAAAGATATGCAAAACAAAAAAATCCGTTCTGTCGAGCTTTTTTCATTAAAAAAAGAATTTTTAATTTCCATCAACATCCGAGAATATTACTCAGTCATTTTAGAGTAGCTTAATTTTTTTGACTCTTAGTAAATATAGTGAGTTCATGATACCTGCAAGAGTACTCTACTATCAGTGTGTCACAGAAACCTTTGTATACTTTACAGGCATACGGAAAATCTTTCTATCGAGATGATCAACACAAAAAACTTCTACAAAATCGAATATGTTAAAAACAAAAATTCTAAGATTCTTGCGCATTTCTTGTAGTTAACTATTGACAGCAGTACCTTCAAAAAACAAAAGAGCCAAACTTTTGAATTAAAACATTTAAACATAAGTCTTACTATTCAGCAAAAAAAAAAACAACTCTTCTTTAATATAACATTTTAAGTATATGAAATAAATGCCTACAAGCAATTCCTTACGATACATCGTATTACTTTCCAATGTCTTCAAAGTTAATAGAAAATAGAAAGTTTCATAGACTACCAAAAAGCATAACTTGACTACTCATATATCTGATGCTGACAAAGAATTGATTAAAATATTTGAAATTAAAATCATGTATATAAATTTTCGAATACAACTAAAATCGCATCTTAATCAAAACAATTCAATCGATGCCAAGAGAAAAAGAAAATTATTTGTTTTGAACTTCCGACTTCGGCTGTTCATGTTACTTGGAATAGTCGAATTCAAATTTCCTAATTTTGTTACATACTTAGCCCTTTGAGTACAGAATTATTTTTGTATACTAATTACTATTGATGCAATGTGCGAAGAAAAATATCGTGCTGTAAGTCGAAGTGAACTATCTGAAGGTAGTCGATTAGTACTCGGCGGCTAGCATATTTTTCAATAATTTCTTGAATCATCTCAAGTTGATAAGTAGTTAAATGAAGATTGACATTTTTCTTCAGTTTATATAAAACATATGTCTTATAAATTGTAAGATCTACCAAATGAAAGAAGAACTTTTTGTACCACTTTACTGATCGACTGATGCACTCTGAGAAGTGTATTTGCATGTCATATTTATTCACCACACTTCTGTTTTCATTATACTCTTTCACACAAAGAAAATTTTATCTTCTACTATTTCGTTGCAAAGTGAACTTTTCCAGATGGAACCATAATGGGTAATATTGTGACATCACGTTTATCATTCCACTGTAATACAAGTAAATTATCAGTGTGATAAAAAAAACTTGTACGCCAGGTTTCTCTATCTCTTCAAAGATCGGTAGATCAGCTCGATTACTCTTAACAGTTCCAGACTCTTGAACGATTTTCATAACATGAAACACCCTTTCGAAAAGCGATGGCTCATGTTCTAACTCATTAAATCGGGTACTAATTGCCATAAATATTAAGGGACAACTTTGTGTTTTTTTCAAGTTATTCAGATCCTAAAAATATCAGGACGTGAATTTACTTCGCCCGTCCTCAAAGAACTAATTATATCAGCTATTTTATTTGTTAGTTCAATTCAAAAAGCACAAAAAAAACAACAACTTTCTTTTTATTTAGGGTGAAAAACCATATGCATGTCCATTATGTTTGAAGAGTTATCGAACAATAGGTAATTTTAATAGTCATGTTAAAACACATGATTCTGGTACACGACCACATCGTTGTGAATTATGTAATCAAACATTTCCTATACCAAAAGATTGGTATTCACATTTACGTTCAAGTCATCGTTCACGTATACCAAATAATAATCTTTCAACAACAACAACAACTACAAATACAAATTCATCATTAAATTCAACAAATGCAACAACAACAGTAACACAACCATTATTTTCTAATGCTTTATCAAGTCAACAACAACATAATGAAATATTTGTACCAAATAAAGTTAAATTAGAACCAATTAATCGTTCACAATTAATAATTAAATCATCAAATATTGATGATCAAGAACCAGTGAATATGTCAAAAAAAGAAAATTCAAATGATATTGATGAAGATGAAGAAAATGATGATGTTGATGAAGATGAAGTAGAAAATCATCATCAATCAACACATAATTTACTTACGAGTGTATCATCACCTGTTCATGCTTAAAAACAAAAAAAAAACTAGTCATTTATTTGTTTTTGTTGAAAAACATTACAGTGAGTGTCTTCTTTCTTTGTCTCTATTCGAACAGTATTTGAAAGAAAAAAAAACGAATAATCAAAATAATATTGAGAATGAACAGCCAAGCAAGTCTTTCTTTTGTGATTGATGTTTCTTTTCTTTTTTTTTGTTGTGAGTTTTGTAGCGCAATATCTTATGTATTATTTTTATTGTTGTTTGTTTCGTTTGATTGTTGTTGTTTGAAAATGACGCAATTGTATATTTCTTTCTTTCTTTCTTTCTTTCTCTCTCTCTCTTCCTCTTTTGCCTAGGTGAATAAGAAATGAACTGTATTTCATATTCGAATTGTCGTGTGTGTTCTGGTCATTTGTTTTCTTCTTTTTTTTTTCTTTTATTGTGAATGATTTTTATGTATTCATTTTGGGGCAGCGATTTTTTTTTTTTTTTTGTTCTTAAAGAAACGCGAATATACATCCTAGTCGATGCATAGAAGTGTTATGAGAGAGAGAGAAAGACTATTTGAGTTATCTATGTTTGCATTTTGTATGGTTTTTTTTGTTTTTTGTTTAAATGGAAATGGAATCAGAATACCTTATATATGTGTATTTGTTATCTTTCTTTGCTGTTTCGTATATATATCAATATATACATATATAAAAAAATGATGACATAAATATGACTTTACAATTGCTATTACAAAACCAAGGCCTATATCTACTATTAAAATGTACTGTCATTTATTAATAGATTCTAAAGGAAATATTTACTTTGTTTATTGATTTTCATAGATTAAGAAAAAGTATCATTCAAAATATAACTCAACACCATTAAGAATGAATCCATTTGAAATTTTGATATTGATTTAATACCATGAAAAAGAATATCGACCTTGAATATATGGTAATTCTAAGTTAAATATATATTTTTTATCAATATGTACAATAACTTTCAAGATGAAATAAGAAAGATGAAAAGTTTCAATAGTGTAATGATTTTGTAATAGTTGGCATAATAATGATTTACATAGTAGATATTCAATAGACTAATTTATTTTTTTTAAATTAGTTAAACACTTGATTAGACATGTATATATTTATCTATGATAAAATTTGTCTCTTTTTTTGTTCTAAATGAATTATTGATTCTATTTCAAATTTTGTCCATCCTACTTAATATTACCTTGACAATAGAAGACTAATCAATGTGTGAAAATCTCATGTCTTTGATTCAAGGTATTATTAAGGAAATTTTGTTTTTGTTGCTTTTAAATATCAGTAGTACAAAATGATCTTGAATAGAAAATTTTCTTTTTAATATTGATTCATTCTTTCAAACTGATCTAAAATAGTTATTCATATAGATATCATATCACATATAACGCATAAGGGAATAAAAAGAAAGAAAAAGATCAAAAGGAGATCCATAGTCATCATCATCATCATGTATTTGTTTGTGAGACTAAATATCGATGATCATCATCTTGATTTAATGTTTCAAATTGTCGTGGTCGTGGTGAAACAGGTGGCATTGATAAATGATGTTTATTAGATTTTTGTAAAATTATTGCTTGATCAGAATTAATATGTTCGCGTTCATACATTAAACAAAAATGTTTATATAATTTATCAATTATTTCACCAACAATAATATCTTGTCCATTACGTGCAATAAGACGAATTGCAAAACAACCATCTTCTTGTAAATAATCATGAACAAATGCTTTACTACGAATTTTTTCATTTAATTTCATTTGTTCTGGACTAGTAAATTCATCAATTGGTTCATTTATTATTGCACGATTCATAGCTAATTTTCTTCGTACATATGCTGAACGACTATCAACACGTATAATACGAAATAACCATGCTATAAAATCACCTATATTAAAAGCTGCTAAAAGTAATATCCAAAACCATAGTATAAGAAAAATTTTTTCATTAAATAAATTTATTGGTAAAACACATTGTACTGTATATCGATGTATAATACCTATTTCACGTATATGAAAATCACATAATGTAACACGTGGAAATCGTTTTGATTCACCCCAATCAAGACCACGCATAAATTTTGTAATAACTTCAAAACCAAATAAATGATAATCATTACCCAAAAAAGCATTTAATAAAAATATTTGTACTAATGAATTAAAAAGAAATAAAAATTTAACAAATGTAAATAATAAAACTATAAATGAACTTAAATGACGATGACGCCAAAATGTTAAAGAATAAGTAAATTTTTGAAAAAAATTTTTTGAATGATACTTAGGTTGTCTTGGAGAAATATATCGATTTTCAATATAGACACGTATTGAATTTGTAATATAATCAATTGTTTTCTGTCGTTCTTCATTTTGATCAGATTGTTGTTCTTGTTTTAAAGCTGCACCAACTAATTTTTCAATATCTAAACCTGATTTATTATTTAATGATCTCCAAAGCATACGTGGAAAATAAAAACATAATGCCATAAATAGAAGAATAAATGGTGACCATTGATAATATTTCAACATTCCTAATAATTAACACATAAAAATATATAAATAATTTTAAAATGACAATAAAAAAAAAACTTACGTTCATATCGTGTTGTTTCAGCATGTGGAATATCATGTTCCATAGGAACATAATATGTATTCATTATCCAACATATATCATTAGCATATTTTTCATAACCACCAGTAAATTGTGCAGGTACCTAAAAAAAAAATAAATTCAAATCAAAAAAGAAAATTATGTATGAATCAATTGAAATATTTTACCCAGCATGTTATAGGTGAACCAAAATATTGTTGAGTTGTAACAATAGCAGCAAAAACTAAAATCATTGTTACTGTATATCTATGATTGAGTCGATCAATAAATACATCATCATTTTGAATTGAATGATGTTGTCCAGCTTTTAATTTCGTAGCAAAACCCAATATATCCATAATAATATATTTCGTTCAATAAATTATTTTAATCAAAAAAAAAATTTATAATTTCTATGACAATTAATATATTAATTTAGTGTGTTTTCTTTTTTGCCATCGAATAAAATCAAGGTCTGATTTACTTTGTTTCTCATCATAAAGAACAAATCAACACCATTCGTTATTCTTTTTTTCTTTCTTATTCTTTATACTTACGATTACCTTATTTTAGTTTAAACATAGACAACAAAAGGATGATCACATCATACACAAATTTTTGTATTAATGATTGCATCACATTCAATTACACGTTTGTCTCTTACTACTATTCTCAATGTATATGTTTACTTTGGAATTTAGGGCGTCAAACAGCAACATACAGAGAAGACTATATATTATAAATTCACCCTTCACATTTCAATGCTAATATGTTTAATCTGTATACTATACATCATCAAATTTGAACAAACTATTTTCTCTTGTGTTTTCTTTTCCTAGGCACTCACCTTGTGTCTATTAGAACATGATATAGACTTATTGATAAAAGATTCTTTTTCAAGAGGTTATATCATTACAAACTATAAAAATGATCTTTCATGACCTGTACATAGTAGGATGAATGTATAAGAGTATAAAGATTAAAATGTCCTCATACTTTACAACAAACACAAAATATTACCGCAAACCATTGTGGTATTCGTTAGATGCATATCGAATGCATTTATATAAAGCAAATAGACAAGTTCGAACAAAAAAAAAAAATAAAATAAAAGAGACACCAAGGAAAAAAAGACGAAAAATCCTTTTTCTTTTCTTTTTTGTCATCAATCGATAAAATATAAAAAAAAAAAAAAAAAGAACAGCCTATGTTGTACTCGAAAGATAAAGTTGAAAGACAGGACAAATTGACGATGACAAGAATGAATATATATTTGCAATCAAGCACATCATATGTTTCGTTTGAAGACGTGAGGATTAAATTACACACAGGATCCTTTGTTAGTCTATTTGTCTATAAAGAAAAACGATCTTTTCTTCCTTTAAAAAATGCGAAGGTTATTCGTTTTTTTTTTATCGTAAACCAAAAAAGAGAGATATATTACTTCGTATAATACACTTCTATTTATTATAATAAGAGTTATTAGCAAGGACTATCATTATATATAGAAGAAGATTTAAATCTCAAGAATTTTATTCAATGCAAATAACAATAAATTAATTCTATTGAATAATTCGAACACGAATATTCTCTATTAAATGTCATAAAAATCTTTGTATAAATGTCGAAGCTCATTTTTCAGTTAACAAAATTCAAATCAATTCTAATACTATTTCATAAAGTTTGAATAATTAAAGATACTAGTATTTGAATGTGACTCGAACAACAAATATTTATAGAAATTTATTAATCGATCAAGAAAAAAAAAATAGAATTGTTTTTTTTTGTTATTATAAATATATCTATCGGGTTATCTCTATTCGATAAAAAAAAGAAAACTATTACTTAATATTGATAATAAACTTTTTTCTTATCTCAAATGAAAGATTAATCTCTATTGATCTTAACTGATAGTGCGTATACCTTTTTGAATAAAATACTAAACGAACTAAAAACATAAATCAAAGTATTCTGTACATCATTAACTCTTAAAAGAAAACATGATTAAATTTTTCGATACTTCAAAACTATATTCATCATAATGTAAATAAAATCAGAATTATACTACATTGCAGACGATAGTTTCATAGTTTGCATAATACACAAATTCCAAGACACATATGGAAGTTGATTTTTATAAATCAATGATGAACCATTATATATGATATAATAAGAAGTGGAAGTAAGCATCAAAAGTAAACATATATTTTTTGACTATTACTTAGTGAACTGCATAGGACTCCGACTCCGATAATCATCAATTGTGTGTTAAAATTTGTTACTCATAATTTCTCTTTTTTTGTTTCCGAAAAAAAAACATGGCGAAATGTGTCTTATGACAAAATAAACTGTATTTTATTTCTTATTGAGTCGCCAATTGTTTTTCTCCTTTCGGAATATCGAACCTTGGTATGAATTTTATGTCGATAAACTACAAAACACAGTTTCGGAGTTTTTTCTGAGCCGGAGTCGGAGTCCGGAAAAATTTCTTCTCGGAGTCGGAGTTGGAATCGGAGTCGCAAAAAATTTTTTTTGGGAGTCGGAGTCGGGTTTCGGAGTGAAAAAATGTGACTCCGCTGATCACCACTATTACTATATCTCTATTGTTCAAAACATATAACTTATACTCAATTTATTTTTAAGTTCTTCTATTTTCGTGTAAAAATTATAAAATTAATTTCATTTGAATGATTGATATTTTGACCTTTTGTGAAACTCGCATATATTTTCGAAATTACATCGAAGTTTTGTGGCCTCTTCTTCAACAGATATACTAGAATAAATGTTCGCGTTTTGTATTTTATTTTTTTTATCATCTAATACGTTTTTATTCGAAAAAATAAATATATCATAAGATGCAGCTTGAAAAGCTCTACAATAGAAAGCTTATTTTATATATACACATCTTTAGTTTTCAAAATACACGAAATTCTATGTAACCAAATTTCGATGCTGCGAAAAAAGTCATTGTTTTAGTACACGACGAATACCTTTTTTTTTTATTATCTTATTTCAACTTGTGAATGTCGAGCGTGGGTGCACACATATTCATCAATCATTCGCATAATCACTTTTTGTACGTCTTCAGATTTCATTTATCTTTAGTAACTAACACATTTATACAGATGTGATTTATTATCATGAAAAATTCGTATGTGTTCCTCTAATAAAGAACATCAGAGTGAATGAAACACCTCAATTGGTATAATATCGATTATAACTTATTAATCGAAGAAATAAGAAAAATAATGCACTGTGTACGAAAAAAAATAACTTGTTTGATCTCACCAAACTTTATCTATATCGATAATTAAAAATGCAATATAACGAGTGGATCATAAATAATTATACTGTTAGTATTTTCGAAATTTCTACTCTATTATCATATTGATTAAAACACTTCTTTTTATCAAAAGATAGCACTTGAAATTCTCTACAAAACTATAAAATTGTTTTAGATATATTTGAGAAAAGATAAAAACTAAAGACATAGAAAAAGCTATAAAAAGTAACGAGATGGACATAATGAATGTCCACGCTTTGCATTTAATGCTTTCATCACTTCTTCCTATTATAAAACAAAAGATGCAGCGTAAAAAGCTCTACAATTTACAAAGAACAAATTATAAAAAGAGGGAATAGAAAAAAAAAACGAATTCATCTTGTACCAAAAAAATATATCATTTTCTTATGATCGAAATTTGTCCATTTTGACAATAAAAAATGCAACTATAAAATAGGCGATCTTATGTAAATTGTAGAGCTTTTTACACTGCATCTTTTGGTATATTTTGTTTTTCTAATAGGACAAAGTAAGTGATGCAAAGTGCAGCCATTCATTATATCCTTCCCGTTACTTTTTAGCAGTTTTTTGTATGTCTTTAGTTTTCATCGTTTCTCAAATATACCTAAAACAGTTTTATGGTTTTGTAGAGAATTTCAAGCGCTATCTTTTAATAAAAAAAGTGTTTTAATCAAAGTGATAATAGAGTAGAAATTTCGAAAATACTAACAGTATAATTATTTATAGGTCACTCGTTATAAAATAAGCTCTGTAATGTAGAACTTTCCATGCTACATCTTTTGATGTATATTTTATTTTTTAATAAAATGTTTCACACTTTTTCTTTTTTCTTCTACTGTTGTGACATATATAATTGAAGAAGTTAACATTATTTTTATTGCTTTCGATATGAAATTTTGCAATCAAAATATCAAGAAATTTAATTTTACATGAACTAGTTTTTTATTAGCACATTGTAAAGACTTTTCTAATCGAGAAAAGAAAAATCTAATCTGATAAATTATCATTATTTAACATGCTATCTTTTGTATCGCTTGCTGGTTCACGTACATAATTTGTTTTTTTTTGTTAGAAATATTATGTTTGGTAGTAACGTCTAGGTTATTCAATGGACCATCAAATACTTTCAGAAAGAAAAAGCTTTTAAAGAAACATTAATAATTTGTTATCTCGTTTTACACTTTGATATATTTTATAGTATATTCAATATGATGTTAGCATATTAAAAATATTATTATATAATAACTTAAACCTAGAATTTTTTGTTTTCTTTTTAGTCGAATAAAAAAAAACTACATTTTTGTCACGAACTAATATCTATTCTATTGTTTTTTCCAAATTAATTTATATTCGTTGTATATCATGACAAATATTTTTGTTTTTGTAAAAAATACACTAAGGAATATTTTATTCCCATTGACGTAGTTCTTTTTTTTTTTTTTGTATTTCTTTTTGAATAATGACAATAGCAGCTAGTTCTTATCGAGTGTTATTCTGTTGAAAGAAACTCATTCATAGTCTTTAGAAAAATTAATTTTATTTTTTAATATATATTCTCTTGCTACTACTACTCCAACTTTCTCGTTAATTAGGATACACTAGTAAATGAGGAAAAAAAAAGAAAAAGTAAAACAAAGACACAAAGAAAAATAATTCTTCTATATAAGAAACGACATTTCTCAATGGAGATATCTAGTTTGCGTCAACAACAAAAAAAAAAAAGTAGAAGTAGATAGACGTGAGAAATTCTTTTTCAATATCATATTAGAAAAGTGTTATAGTGTGAACAACAAAAGAAAAATATTAATATGAGTACTGCAAATAAAACAATGCCAACATCTTATTCTAATCCAAATTTTGATGAAGAACCAGTTGGAATTAAAAATAGTGGTGGAACAAGTCCAATGGGTTCAAATATTTTTATTATTAAACCAGATGATAAAAATAAAAATCGAATACATCCAGAACCATATCGACATGATCCAACTACACAGAAAAATATTGGTCGAACTATTCTTCGTGGCATTCGTTGTAAGTATTCATAATATAATACTGGTCAAAACTATAAGATTAATATCCTTTTAAATTTTTTTTCTACGACATCAATAGTTTGAATAATCAATGAAGTTCTTTATCAAATGTATTCTATACCTTTGATATCATAGATGGATAATGAGAGAAAGATTTCTGAAAAACTAAATACAGTAGTTTTGTAAGCTTTATTAATCTTATATTTTTTGACCAGTACTGCATTTTTTTTTAATCTCTACATATGTATAATGCATAATATTTATAGCTCTTTGGGCAACACGACAAACAGAAAAAGATCTTCGAAAAAATAAAGATTTATATATTAAAACAACATTACGAGAACTTATTCTCTATTTAGTTTTCGTCACTATTTTATGCATCAGTAAGTATACAACTATTCTTTTAAATCAAAAGACAAAAAAACAAAAAGAGGATTTCATTCAAGTAAAAGAATGTTGATGTTTTTTCTTTTTGTCCGAATGAACTTTTTATTCTTTATTGAATATTTTTATTCTTAAATTTAAGTTACATTTGGTATGACATCAACAAAAACATATTATTTTACAACAGTTTTACGTACTGTTTTTACGGAACGAAAAGTTGAAGGTATTGGTGATCAACCAGCATATGATGATATTGCAAATTTTGATGATTTTTGGAATGTATGATTAAATTATAAAACACTTTTTTTGATATATAATTTAGAATTTTTAGGTTATGGGTGGACCTGTTCTTAGTGGTTTATTTGATCAAAAATGGTATAATGGAGAAAATTTAACAGAAGATCAATATGGTTATGTTTTATTTGAAAATAAAATTCTTGGTTTACCACGATTTCGACAACTTCGAGTAAACAAAAAAAAAAAAAATTTTTTTTCTTTTCTCTTTTGTAATATTTTCTCTTGTGTTTATTCAAGGTTACAAATCATTCATGTACTGTTCATGAGAAATTTCAACAATCTATACGTGAATGTTATGGACCATATAGTACTAGTAAAGAAAATCGAAGTTCTTATACACCAGAAAATAATACTATAACACTGAATGCGTAAGATTTTCTTTGTTTTTTTTTTTTTTTTGTTATCATTTGATATATTTAGATGGCATTATCAAACATCAAAGCAACTTAAAGGTTCATCAACAAGTGGATTAATATCTCGATATGGTGGTGGAGGTTTTGTACAAGATTTAACACCAAATTATAATGATGCTAAAGCTCAATTAGATGATTTAAATGCAAATTTATGGATTGATCGTGGTACACGTGTTGTATTTCTAGATTTTACAGTATATAATGGAAATATTAATTTATTTTGTCAAATTAAATTAACAATAGAATTTCCAGCATCAGGTGGTGCTGTACCATCAAAATCATTTTCGACAGTTAAATTAATTCGTGTAAGTACTATTCGAATAGTAAAAAATAAGAACAAAAAAAAAACCAAATATTCATTATTTTAGTATGTTTCATCAATGGATTATTTTGTATTAGCATGTGAAATATTATTTACAATGTTTACAGTTTATTATACAGTTGAAGAAGTTCTTGAAGTAAGTTAAAAATGAATTCCTGGTTTTTTTTTATCGAAGTCAAGAAAATTCTTTTGATTTAGATTAGACATTTTAAATTTCATTATTTCAAAGCAATTTGGAATGTACTTGATATATTAATCATATTAATTTCATATATTTGTATTGCATTTAATGTCTATCGTCAAATTAAAGTTGGACAAATTCTTGATGAATTATTAAAAAATCAAAATAGTTTTGCTGATTTTGAATTTCTTACTTATTGGCAAATACAATTTAATAATATTGTTGCATTTGCTGTTTTTCTTGCATGGATTAAAGTAAGATATTACAAAACAAAAATATTGAGTAGAGATAGAGTAAGAATGATAATTGACTTTTACAAAATTGTAAGACATTTGTTCAATCTTAGATTGTCTACAATAGTAGGCATGCACACAAACTCATTGACATGATAAAAAGTTTTTTTTTCTTCACGTAGCATCAGTTACTTTGATATAGAAGGTAGTTTGCTGTTGATGAGCGAATTGAAAACAATCAAATGAATTATACAGTAGAGAGTAAAACTGATTGTT
>CAJNOL010002879.1:0-30155 GCA_905250125.1 Rotaria sordida | reverse complement strand
AAAAAAAAAGAAGTTACTAGCTGTAAAAGATAATGAAAGAAGAGAAAAAAACGTTTATTTGAGTAATGAAAACATCTGAATATTTGATCATGCTTTTATAAGGGCTAAGTTTGTATTATATAAATAATAAAATTATTCTTATCAAACTAATTTAACAGTGAAATAATTTAATCTATGTATGATTGCTATCAAATAATGCTTTTTAATAATTGTCATTGTTGCACTGTTCGAAAAATAAACTATTAGGTATTGAACCGAATTCAGACATAGATTGAATTGAAATATATCATTCAAGTTCTGTTGTAAACTGCTCGTTCGTTATTTATTTACTGTTTTGTGTCACATGTTGGATACTTATAGGTAACATCAATTATTATTCTACACTTATATTTTTCAAACATCGGTTTTGTTTTCAACCACTTGACGTTCACGTTTAAAGGGTATGTGGGTGTGGATGTAGGTTTGGGTGCGGAATGTGGGTGTCAGTGGGATGGAGATCTAGGTGTGGGTGTAAGTGTTCGTATTAATTTCACACCCAGGCCCACCCCCACATCCACACCTACACGCACGCCCACACCTACACCTACAGCCACATCCACACTCACCACCAGACCCACACCCACACCCTGGCTATGAATTAAGAGACATTCCACATTTACACCCACGCTCATACCCATTCCGAAAAAGTGAATACGAGAAGGATCTCTGATGTTGGTCGAATAATTGTGTTCTCAAAATAATTTGATTTCGATACATGACACTTTGAAAGATTGAAATATGTTTTTGCTTGTATCTATATCAAAAGAAAATGTTTTGAATATACCTAAACCAAAGGAGAGGAATGGAATTATATTAAAACTGAGATACTTTAGTCAGTTCAGATACTAGATTCTCATTCTCACCCTCAATCTGTTTTTCAAATGATTGATCCGCACCCTCATTTCTTCAACAGCTGGATAACTCATCTTTCAGTCACATTTCTATTAATCGCACAAGTTTATTATTTCAATCGCTGGATCTGATTTTTTTCGCCTGTTTTAAATATTTTAATATTTTCCACCTGACTTCTATAAAATAATTGCCTTACCTTCGACTACGTATTAGTATGTCGTCTTTGTTTTGACAGACAATGAAAGACTAAATGGTAAGCATTCTCTTATATACGGTGCTTGTTTTTTTTTCTTTGTTTTTTACTTCCAACATCGGTATGTTTGGATTTTTCCCACTTTATGATTGATATTTATTGCATTTATTTATGACAGAGAAAGACGAAGACCTTTTGAAGATAACTACGATCGATAACAAAAAGAGAATTAAAAAGATTATCTTTTAACATGTAATGTGATACCGATCATGATGTAGGAAGAAAACAAAACACAATTTTCATTCGAAAATCTGCTATTATCCAAGATAAATTGAACATACATATAACACTTGCTACATGATAGGTAGTTGATTCAACGTATAATTGTACAATGCAACAAAAAATGACGAGTGAAATCATTTCGTTAATATAACTATGCTTGAGAATGTGTAGGTATGGATATCAAATGAATACTATATCCACATCTGTTACATGTCTAGATTTTAGTCATCGTTGCTGTCTTGTTCTAAAATGAAAATATAACGGAGTTATATTCATAAACGACGTCAAAACGTCGTTTTCGTTTTTAGACTTACTGTTCTAGATATTCATTTGTCGTTTTCTTGTAGAGCAAAAAAGAACGGTCAGTAACTAAAATTTCTGGAACAATGTGGGCACATTTTACTCAAAAGAATATTGTTGTAATTGATTTCGATATTGATTCAACATTTGCCTTCAAGAGATTTTGAACTTGTCTATCTTATATAATTTCAATTCATTGTTCGTTTCTAAAATATCCGAAAGTATTCGATTGCTTAATACATATTGTTTTTCAAAATGTAAGATATCTCTCGAATCTTTTGTTTTATAGAAAGTTTTATTTGTATTCGAAATAAAAATAAATGCCTATTGATGGATCTGAGAATTTCACGATTTGCTTTCTTTATCAAAAGAAAAAGTTGACTAGCATATATTTATTTAGAACGAATTTGTGTAATTGAACTGTGAATCGATCATATATTGGGATTGTGTTGGTCGCTATCGGCAGAATCGATGTCGTTTGTTAAAACGTTGAAGTTGCTATGGAAACTCTGCTCCATATCCTCCTCCATGATCTTTACTTGGATTATTGAACTACAAAAAAGATTCAAATGAAAATGGACCCTTATGGAAAATTGATAATGTATTATTCCATAGGTTTCATCGATTACAAAGTTTTATTAATGAGAAAAATCCATAGAAATGCTACACATTTTTTTCACTTCTCATAGTCCTCATCTTATGTAAAAAAAAAACGATATGTTCGAATCGAGCCACAAAATTATATGAAGATCAAACCAGTTTGTAAGAAATGAATAAATATCCTATGAACCATCGCAAACATTAAAAATATTGGAGAAATACCTTTTTTTTCTGTACAAGAATAAGCGATGACGAAATAGAAATGCTTCTCTATTTTAATATTGTCGATGTTTGATCTACGTAACGACAAGAAGTTTTTTCTCTCTCATCAGATTCCATTTCGATTCTTTCTTGCATAAACATTCGAATATAGTGAAAAAATCGTATTGAACATGAAAAAAAGAGAAACGATTTTACACGTCTGAGTAGTGATAAGCAATCAACTGCTTGAATTGGTTCGAGTTGATTGGATTTGATCCACAATCCTGGTTTTCTTACTCAAATAGCTTTTCCAATACTTAATCAACGATGATAAATTAGAGAATGCAGTGAACAAAATTGAAAAAATACTAATACTGTTACTATGAACGGTGTGGATATTCATTTCACAACTACACTTTTCCACACATCCACACCCTCACCTTGTTGAATAAGCAACGTTTTGAGCATTTGAAAAGAATGAAATGAAGAAAAAAAACGAACAGAAGAGAATGAAAATGTTTTGGTGGAGACCATTGTCACACTGCCTTGACGATGCAAAAAACATTATTCGTCTTTTATATGCCTCCACCGATGAAGCATTTTTTCGTAAATAATCACTCTCGTAATTGATTCACTACCAGAAACTCAACAATCTTCGTCCATTATGAAAAAAATCTTCCTCTTAATATATTTTCTGTGACGGTGCTGAAGATGAGCTTTGCTGATTCGACTAACGACAATCCGACGACGATTAAATTTCTGCCATCCTGTGTCACCAAAGTACTTGGTTCAGGATTTTGTCTCATATTCCTCTGCATTCTATTGGTTATTCCTATACTTGAATTAGTTTTTGGCTTAATCTTTCGAAATCAATGTCCTATTGACAGTAGAATCCCAATCTATTTGATTGTTTCAGGTGCTTGCGGCATTGCCACTATTTCTATTACACTAATTATGGTAAGATTTATTGACTATATCAAATGTGACAATTTTTACAATTGATATATGTATGAAGGCTCTATTAGTTCTGTGCTCATTTAAAAACCAGTCTGTTAGTGCTACATCCGCTGTAATTTGTATAATTGGACTGATAGCTGTTGTTAGTTTTATATTGGCTCTTTTTCTTTCAGTCTGGTTCATTTTGGTAAGTGAACATAGTCTATTTTTGCTTCATTTTTTCTTCTCATTCTGAATCAAAGGGTAACGTGTGGATATTTCAAGTGAAATCTATTGTTAATCTTAATGATTCAAGTTCAGCCAATTACTGTCATCCAACATTGTACAGTTTTGCATTTTGGATTCTCATTTCGAATTACATTATAACATTTATTTCATCTTGCATTCCTTGTTGTATTGGGATTTGTTGCGCGGGAATAGTCTTTAAAAAAGTATCATAAATAGTTAACATTAAAAATATAAAATAAAAAGGTGTCATTGTGGGTATCATGTCACAACTACACTTTCCCGCACATTCACACGCTCATACTACACCCACACACGAAGCCTGCATATTAATTTATTTGACAGCATATTTAGAGTTTGAGGATAGTATAATGTTTTTTTTTTATTGAGGACAGATGTATTCAGAACGAGGGAGCAAAACTCAAGTTTTTTTTTGTTATTTCCTTCCGCTCACCAATCATTGGGTTTTCGAGTTGATACTCATGTGAAAGATTGTCTGCCATTTATCAACTATTTCTTCTTGATGGAATTATAAATGTAAGAATCAATTGAAAATATTACAATTGTATCATTAAAACTGTTTATTTAACTATTTATGTTAGCAGCTAGTCGATCTCCTTTATGAATACATTCTTTTACAATGATCATGGGCGAAAGCAGAAAGAAGTACAAATTTAAGCAACTTGATAATCAAAAATTCAGAAAACATGGAGAAATAACATATACGGATGAAACATAAACAATTAGGGGAAGTAATTGCTAAGTCGTTGCTTGGTGGTGCGCAGCCTATGTTTCCTATATATAATATCTCGTGTATTTGTGTTTCAATCAATGACTTAATAATGAAACATAACATAACAACAATAAATATAAATAATTATTTACATCTAGTATGTGCTATGGATATATATATATATATTTATTAAGGAACTAGGAGTATGAAAATATTCGATAGACAACATGAGTACTAGAATGAAACTACGTAATAATGAAGTTTTTGATAATAAATTGAATAATTATTTGTTATGATCTTTGATTTATTTTTTGCTTATGATAGAACTTTCCATGAGAGAGTAAAAGAAATAATTGAAAACATAGACGAACAAAATCATCGTTTTCTGAATCATCTAGATAATCAGCCCTAAGTCAATAAGCTGCTGCTATTCCACTAACAGCAGCAACTTCATGTGCATTAACTGAAATCCATGATCCAGTAAAAGTTGTTGAGCACACACCATTCAGTAACCAAATCCATGGAACAACAAATAAATAATGAGTCCATGAATGACATAGCTGATGTCATCAATCTTCGCGAATTATTTTATCTTCGTTTATATCATCTTTTGTTCAAATTTTTGAATGATTTTTATTGAGAAAGATTGTTTGAAAGATATGATTCGAAAATGGATGAGATTGAGGAAATTGCACTTGATAATTTGTACAATCAAAAGACATTTCAAGTTTACGAGGATCAAATTTATATTCTTTTATATAATACATGACTTTAAATTGACTTTTTTCCAAAATTACAACGTTCTCGTTCATCTCGTCCATGTAAATTTTCAACAGCTTGATTAGAATCATAGTGATTTGTATAATATTTTTCTATGTATTCTGTATCGAAATGTGTTACTGTAACATCATCAACAAATTTAGCTTAACATAACAAAAATTTATCGATCCATCGAGCTGTTTTGCCAAGAAGTATTTTAGCTTGATCAGGAAGTACACATAGAACTAATTCTTCAAATTCTTCTACTGTTTCTAATGTATGTTCACCAGTACCTGAAAAAATAGAGCTCTGTCATTTGTAAATAGTAAATATTGCATGTTTCGTTTCTAATGATCAAAAGGGAAAAAGTTGTTTTTCATCGTAGCAACTTACTTGAAGTTGCAGTTTCTACAGGAGTGTAATGGGCCTTGCGAGACTTAAGCTTAACTTGAGCATCTTGTTTATCTCGTTTAATAACTTCAGTTAATTCAGTCGAGAGACGAACGTGAACACCATGATGTTCAAGATCTTTTTTCCAGTTAGAATAAAAGTCTGTTAAATTGGGAAAAATGACTATGGAGAATAAATTTAATACTAAACTTTCGTCATCGACTTTATATCACATACCATAGGTAGATGAAGTAAACAGACGTTCGAGGACAACTGATGAAACATCAGGTGTAGCATTGTCTACACCAAGAAAGAGTACCACACTTGGAAAATCATAGAATTTGTGAAATCATTAGAAAAAGAGATAAGGTTCATCAAAACTTTAATTGGAATGAATAAAAATAAAAATTCAAGTGCTCGAGCAATTTTTAATAAAAATGTAATTTTTTTTATATCAGAACGATGTTTTTCAGCAAGTTTTGTAGGAAATATATTTTTCCAGAAACATTCATCTTTACCAGATGATACTTGTTATTTTACAATGGAAACTTAATAAGCTTGACGTTCGAACATTCGAAATGCACGATGAAAGATAGGTGAACTGCCTTGAATACCTTGGCTGAGCTATGTAGCACCGTACTTTTCTTTATCAACAGGAATTGAGAATGCTTGTTCAACACATCGATCAATTGAATCAATTAGAGTTACATCAAATTTCTTTGTATGTTGAGCAAGTTGATTGGCATAGGACATACCAGCACAGCCAGCTCCAATAATAAGAACACGTTTCTTCGACATTTTTTATCCTTGTTAACGCAACAATCGTAGTTTTATTCAACGACACTATAATAAATGATTGATGTTGACAACTCAAATATATGTATGTATTTCTTCATTATAAACAGAAAGAAAAAGTCGATACACATGCAATTACGAAAGAAAAAGAAAAAAAAACAGCAAGAAAATGTGGGTGTGAATGGGGTTATGCATAGAACACACACCCACAACCTCACAGGATTTAAAATCGCGACTTTTCTCAGTTTTTTATACAATGAAGATTATTCTCATCAACCGCGATCTGTGGATGATGCTGAACGTCGGAGTTAGTCAAACTGCAGTAATTAGAATCCGAATCTCGCTTTTTCTATACTATACTTTCCCATAATTCCGCACCACGGTTTTATGAGATACGATCACGGTCTGATACAAGAGCATCTTTTTAACACGATGCATTCTCATTACGATAAACCTACACACAGCAAAAATCGTGTATATATTGTAGTATTGTGCAGTGAGAATAAGCAGCCATGACCGGTTTCGACCTTGCTTAAGGATCTTATCGGACCTGGGCAGCTCATATGTATGTGCTTATTCTTGGCGAATCATCCTTTTTGACAAAAACACTGTTTCTCGCTTCTATCTTATCTTTGTTCTTTTTCGATGCAAATAATATGCTCTTCACACATTTGTTGTGAATAATAATATAATGGCGTCGTCTTCGAAATCGGGCGTCACTTTAGACATGGCTAGCAATTACAATGTCAATTCTCTACCACAATGAGCTGCTATCGATGCTCCCGTACCCTATATTCGACAGGCCATCAGTGTACTCAATGTTTCTACTTTTTCTCCATTCCTGCTGATAACTGATTTTGGTGCATCGCACGGACTCAGCTCGATGCATACGATGAAATTGATCATCCGATATCTTCGAGAGGCCAAAAAGGTCGATGATAGGCAACAAATTTTGGTTGTACACAATGACTTACCTACTAATGATTGGACAACTCTTTTCCAAACTCTTGATAACTTATATTACAGTGGACCCAGTAGTCGTTCGTTTTATGATCAATGTCTTCCTTCAAACTCACTTTCGATAGGCTATTCATCAGCACCAATCCATTGACTCTCTTGCAAACCTTGTAATTTGTCGGATCAGTGTTATTGTACGTTCGCACAAGACGATGATCTTATTGTATTCAAGCGTCAAGCTCAGTTGGACTATGCTCAATTTCTCGCACATCGATCGCGTGAATTCATATTGGGTGGCACTCTTATTATCAGGATTATATGCGCTGACGATCCAGAATCACCTGGCTTTGGCATTATTGGAAATTTGCTCTATAAATGTACTCAAGTGTTGTTCCCTTCACAGGCACTACTCGGTTACACCATTCCATGCTACAATCGATCCTACTCAGAATGTGTCGATCACGATCCCTTTGCTCAATGCTCACTGCAGTTGATTCAAGCTGACTTTGTTCGCCGTAAATCACTCCTATATAGCCGCTTTAAAGATAGTCAAATGACACTGAATGAATTTGCTCAATCGGTTACTGGAACGACACGCGGCTGGGCTCAATCCGCACTCAAACAAACATTAGAGACCAATAATAAACGGTCAACAATAAAAGATATTGACGAGGTTATAGCTCAATTCTGAACTATGTTCGAGCAGGAGGTCAAAGAGTGACCACACGAATTTGACACTTGCGCATGCAGTAACATTCTGATTTTGAAGAAAGTCGATGGCAAGGAGGGTGTGGGTGTGGGTGTCTCTTTATCTTATCCAATCAACACCCACACCGTGAACTCTTCTTTGTAACAGAACTAACCTATAGAACTGGTGCTTAACTTAGAATCTAAGATGATCGAATCCGAGAATGAGTTTTTCGTTCTGTTTCTCACAGTAACATCGCGAAAGATCAGAAGAATTTATGAAAACGAAATCTTCTTTCATTTTTTATTTTCCTTACAAATCATTTTATTATCGATTGACAATTTTCAATTTCATTATTTAAATATTTCGATTCAATTATTGATCAGTAATTATTATTGTCTTATAAAAAGTTCATGAAATCACATAATAATGGTGGTGTTCGTAAGTCGAAATAGTCCTTGAATCCATTCACTTTCTTTTTCATTAAAATTATTATTGTGAATGTCGAGCGTTTGTAAATTTTTGATTCGGTAAAGTGAATCAGGCAGCGTTGTGAGTAGATTACCAGATAAATCCAAGTATTGAAGACTTCCAATACTGGCGAAAGAATCGGTTGAAATAGATGTGATCTTGTTGTTTCTAAATGAGAAGAAATCACCAGAAACTGATGCAATTGTTTCGATATCATCAAGAGAGGTCAGTTGATTTTCATTCATTTCAATTGTACGCAGATTAGAAATGTTATTTGGGAGATGGTCAATCGCGCAATTCGATGCTCGCAGTGTTGTAAGCGACTTTAATCCATTGAGAAAGTCGAGCGAGAAAAGCCGAAGATTATTGTTGACAGACAAAGAGGTGAGAGATGATATTTGGCCCAAAGTAGCAGGAAGAGTAACAAGTTGATTTTGGTCAAGGGTCAGTTGCGTGAGTTTATTAAGGTAGACGATATCTTCTGGAATTGCTTCCAGACCACAGTTGACAATAGAAAGTGTCGATAGAAGAGTCACACCGAATAATGTACGCGGAAGAAAGAGAGATTTCGAAATGTTGGATGCAGTAAAAGATTTGAGAGTGGGAGCAAGGCGGACGATCTCAGGTGGAATTGATAGATCAGTAGAATCTACGAGTGAGAGTACTTGCAAATTTTGTAGACAGAAGAGAGCAGGTGGAATATAGAAAATATTAACTAGACTCAGTTTGATCACACGGCCGTACATATCGACTAGAGCGTAACTAGCACTAGAAGGTGACGGCTGAGGTTGAGATGGATTAATAGAGACATGAAAAGGAAAAGATTGAATAATTTGTTTATCCGATGAGTAGACAGAATCATTTATCGAACAATTGCGTTGTGGTGGTGGCGGTGGTAGGGTTGTTGTTGTTGTTGTTGTTGTCGGCGAAGTAGCTGAAAGAAAGAAACAAAGATATCTACTTGAATACCTAATCTAAAGACAACACATCGATGGAAAAGATCAAAACAATGTGACGATTGCTATCGCGATTATTAATTTTCAAAGAAATTAGTGCATATGTATTACTACGTGTATAGTTTTTTCTGTTGGAATTTTAATCAAATCAATTTTATGAGACTCTATTCAGTTCGGCTTTTAGCTCGTATTTTTTATTTCTATTCGAATGTGAGTTTGTGAGCATAAATGAATAGTACACGTATACACACGAAAAACTATCTGAGTAGATAAGATCGAATCGGACTGGTCGGTCTGAAATCTATACCGACATGGGACTGACGAGTTACTGCACTATTCCATCTATGGATACTGATATTTTTGATGTATTCAATTTTCAATAAAGTATCATTACACATTCTCTATGAGATAATAAGAACAAGAAAATTAATAAAATACAGTGGTAATGACTGATCTACTGATGACTGATCGGTAATCGGTACTGATTCTGTTTCGGATGTGTGCTCATTATTTCTCTAAACGTCTGAGAGAAAGCGTTCGGTGCTTTTATCATATAAGCGTAGTTTGTTTAAAAATTATATTGTCCACAAAAATGATTTTTGACTATTACGTTTTTAGAAATCTTTTTCACGTAGCGTCTTCTGACTTTAACAGTCGAACTTTGTACTCAGGCACAACAGAAAAATTATTCATTTGGACGAAGAAAATGAAATGTTTTTAGAAGTACCTTTGTATGCAAAAGAGATTGACAAAACTCTAGGAAAATGTGAAAACATCCAAAATACATCATGATTTATATCACTTCGTATCTGATTTATGTCCTACATGTTCAACTATTTTGATAAAAATCTGATGGAAATTCAATATATCTCACATCTCGATCTGTCACTATTAGACTGATTTAACTGTTTACTGCACAGAAATCTTGACTTCTCTCTTTTAATCTACTCTTCAATTGTTTGGTCTCTAGCGAATGTTAATTATAAGAATGTTTTAGATACTTTATTTCATCAAAGTGTATGATGACATTCCTATTCCCGTCAATGAAGACTATGTATATATTTCAATACTATAGACAAATATCACGAATAGATCGGCTAATAGAAGGCTCTATATCTTTGCTATACCTTTTTAAGATCTAACAGTTCTTTTACTTTTTTTAGATTATCAAACTCTAATTGTTGTCGATTAAAAGTCTGTTCGAAAGTATATGATCGATTGAACAGATCAGACAAATCAAATGCTGTAACATAATGAACCAACCTCAAAAATATATAGTATAGCTATGGAACATTTTATCGATCGATTTATTCGTGATATTAATCGATATTACTGAAAAATATACAATCTTCATTGACATAAATAGAATTGAGCTGTACACTATAGTAAAATAAAATACCTGAACCATCATATTAGTCAATGTATCCCAGAAACCAAACAATTCAAAAAGAATAAAAAGAATAGGAGAAGCATTTTTGTCCAGTAGTGTAATAAAACCAGTCTGATCATAACGTAGCGAAAAAGAAAATTTTATTTTTCTAGTCTCTAATATACTTGTAACAATTTTTTTTTCTTGCCTTACATTCTATAACATAGGCCCAATTGAATAGTATATCATATCTGTGGATAGAAATATCGTAGATATGAGATCATGTTATGATACAAGAATACTTTTTATTTTGGCTGATCTTGATCAAAATGTTGGAAATGTAATATTTTTCTAGTTTATCAATGATACTTTATCGAAAGACTGACTCAAATTATCAATCTCTACACTATCATTTTTGTCTTACTAATAGTACAATGGACATATGATTGGTTTATATGTTCTTCTGCTTAGTAGTACAGCCTTTTTACATGAAATAAATACTGACACAATCATATGTCTCATAATTTTCTCTCTCTCAGGTGTTAATTCTTCCAAAAAAATCCGTAAAATACAAAAGAATAGCTCCCTATTCGTCTTATGCATAATGAGAAGTTCTTTTTGAGTTCATTTACGTACCACATCCATCCCAACAAGCACATTTGTTTGTTAAAATAAATCTATAATTATTTATTGAAGGTTCACCTAAAGCTTCAAATTCATTGGTATCATCAGTTGCACATTGTAATATAACAGTGACCTTTTTTTCACCAGCTGAATAGGATATTGAAGGCGAACTACCTAAACCATCTCCTGGATTCCATTTTGCACTATCTTGTGTACCAAGAGTAAAGGTAAGTTGTCCATCCATAGAAACTAAATACAATGCAAAGTGAAATAGAATGAATTACATTGAAATTACTAACTTTGACAAACAGCTACTCCTATACAATTCGGTTCTTCGGTAAATGGTTTACATGGATTATAACTATATTCTATAATTAATAAAACATTAAATAATAAATACTAAAACAAATTTAACATACTATAGCCAGATCCTGTGGATGATATTTTATCAGGATATGCAGGTTTTCCATCAGTTCGACCTAATGAAGTTAAATCAAGCACACCTTTTGTAGGATGTTGATATCGACATGGATCATCAGCAATAATTAATGATGATAAAACAACAAAACTAGTGAAGATTGTTAACCAAGACATTACCATGATGAGAAATTATTTTCAAACAAAATGAAATAAATAGTGGCCGATGTAACAACAAAATAAAATTTAAAAAAAAACTTATCATTATCACTTATGTTACTTTTTGTTACATTATTTACTTAAAAATTTCAACATTTTTCAAAACAACTAACTATATCATGTTGTTATTTATTTTACATCACTAGATAATAATAGGCGTTATCTTCTATATTTTTTTTTGATGTAATATCAATCTTATATGAAATGATTCTACTGACCAACTCACAAGGAAACGATCCGAGGTAGTACTTCATGTTTGAGATGAGATCCCACTCATTAAGTACGACCTGCCTAGACTCGAAAAAACCTAGAAGAATTCTTGTCTATGTGCCGCCATTTTGAGGGTGTAGGTATGTGTGCATGAAAAGAGAGTAACACTGACCTACACCCACACCCTAAAGACATGAAAAAGATTTTACTGTTGATTCAATTATTTCGTGTGGCAAAATTAAAATATATTTGTTTCAATAATTGAATTATAAATATCTCGTGATGACAATTATTTAGTTTTTCTTTCGGTAATTGAAACGGAATATTTAAAAAATAATAATGAAATATGCAGAATCAGTAAATTATTTGGAATACTTTGACTTCTATATATTAATGGAAAAAGATTATGTTATATATATATAGCGATTTGTGGAACTATTCATGATATCATGAAATCATCTCCTAATATGCTACTATGGAACATTTTAAAGCTTCATACATTTATTTCTATGCTTCAAAATAAAAATCGTATTTTACTAAGCACCAAGTTTTTCGAAGAAAAGCTTCTTATACATAATGAAACAAATTAAAGGCTTCTAAAAGCAAGTCTTTATTATTTCATATGAGACAACAGTAGTATTATCTGCTGTCAAATAACATAATGAGTCTAACTGATTTATAGAAAACATATTATATTTATTACTGACAAGACATGAACTCGATTGATCATGATCTTTAGATACGATCTGAAATTGTAAAATTAATTAGCTATAAATAATTTGGTAGTCTATGCACTAGAAGAAAGTATTGTTGTTAGAAGTCACACTACTAAAAATCCCTTGATGTATGACTACTCGACATGATGATACGTATGGTTTTCTGAATCGAATGAAAGACAAATTTTCAAAAAGCAACTATTGTCATTTCCCATAGTTATCCAATTGAATCTTTTACTTGATAATTACCAAGTGAGCAAAAAATAAGTGAAGACGGTCGACATGACTAGTCTGAAATGTCCGTAACACTCGTAATGTCTAATCTAAAGCGTCTTACACACTCGTCATGACTAGTCATCTTTAAGAAAAGTGCCCTTTAATCACGTCTGGACTAGTCCAGAAAGTCTTTGAATCACGTCATGTCTAGTCCATTTTATTCATCTGCCCCATTCAGACTAGTCTGTAGAATAGAAAAATAATAAGAAAGGAAGACGAAAGGTTTATTCGAACATTTGACCCGACGGTATTTAATATCTGACGAGTGTCCTGACGGCAGACTATAACTTGGTGATAGACTAACGTCAATTTAAACAGTCTAAGTAGCAGAATGACGCACATTCATCCGTTAGGCGATTTCAAACATGTCGGAGACGAGTGACTTGACTAGTGTAAGGTGTCTTCAGTGATGATAGTCAGATCTAGTCTGAAGTGTTATCTATGCACGTCAAGACCGATCCTTTTTTTTGAGAATGTTTTGGTAATCCTTGTCCACACTAGTCTAAAAATTTCAGGTAACTTACTTTGTTTGGACTAAACTATTCTGCTACTTCGTTGAAATTCAGAATACGGATATCAGATATTAGAAGTATGGTTTGTTATATTACAATTACGAAAAATTAATGACAATTATTAAATTTTTATTAACACATACGTAGACTCTCACCTGTATTATTCATTTCTTTTCTAATTAAGATGATGATTAGAAAGTCCTTCAAAGCCATTACTGATATGAGAGAAAGACGTGATATTCTGTGCATCCATATTTTAATACAACACATTATTTTTTTAGAGTTTTATATGTGAAAAATGTAAAAGCATTTCGAAACATAAAATTCAAGTTTGACATTTAAAACTTTTTTCAATATAATCAACTACTTCTAGCTGATAATAATCAGAAGAAAATCCTTTTGAACAAATAAAAAAAATTAAAGTTTACTTCGAAAAGCACTTTCCTCTTGACTGACAAATTTATAGTGCTGAACAGGTCGCTTTTGACTAAAGGACTAGTCCTAATCGATGACTTTTTAAGAGAAAGACTAGACAAGACGGTCCGACATGACTAGAAAAATGGACTAGTCATTTAATCCGTCTTTCGTTCACTTGGGAAAGCAAAAGATTAAGATGTCTTATAGCTTTGGTTAAATAAATTGTTCATTTTGACTTATATATCAAAAACCCGCATGATGAGAGGCCGACTTAATAAAAAACATGTAATGTGATTGCACTTTGTTTTACACCACCTCTTTGCAATGCAAGCATGTTTTCACTCATACTCCTCCAATTTTGCTTGAATCAACAGAATGAAAAATAAATTATCAGTGAGTTTCTCTCATTCTGTGCTTCAGTTGTTTGAATGACTCATTTTCTCTCGCTGAAAATTTCTCCAGTCTCTTTTCTTAGTAAATATACCAAATTGGGAAATTTCGTAAATTACCCACTATTCGCCAGAATAAGGTATTTATACGTTAGCAATAAATTGACTATTCAGCAATTGCCGACAACATTACATTTCTGTTTTAGCAGGTGAAGTTCAAGGAAAAAAAAATCTGCTGACAACAGATATTCATTGATCCATCTTTACGGTATCTTTATTTTGATGAAAAGTTTTTTTTTTTAGTGACAGTTTATTGTTTATGAATTGTTAATGATATTATTTATTTCTTCATTTTTTCAGATCTATTCAATTTTTACAAGCATAATCTCAAATTATTTCTTACATATTCCCACGAAACATTTGATTTAAAAATTATTATTAACCATAAAAACTAAAACAATGTCAAAAGGAAGAAAATGTATGTTTGATGTCTACTACATTTAATCATTCAATTAATTTGTTTTGTTTTGTTTATTTAGCTCGAGTTGATTTGAAATCTGATATGACATCCAAATCATCTTCGGAATCAAATTCTCCACGAAATAATCCATCGACAACAAATCAGATAACAAGTTCTGCTTCTGCACGTTCACAAAGTGAATTTCCAACACCAACTGAAGCCGCCATGGCTAATCTTTCATTACAATCGACTGAATCTCAAACAGAAAAAAATGTTCGTTCTCAAACCGAGTGTCCAAAAAAGCGACGATATGGTGTGTCCTCAGTCGTTCCTGATTCCGCTGTCTTGACGCCTATTCGCCGTCCTGACGCTCAGGGCACTGTTGGAAATGATATTGAAATCTATACGAATCATTTTCCAGTTTCCATCGATGACGCAATAATCAACCAATACGACATCGATATAGCAATGGTACGTGATGGACGACGACCTTGTCCAGCAAAGAAAAATGAACGCTGGGAAGTACTTCAAATACTTAGTAGACATGAAAAAAATTTTCCCATTGTTTGGTAAGTTCTCTTCAGGTTGAATATAGAAAATTTTCATTGTTTTATTAGGTATGACGAAGGTAAAAATTTATATACCAGAGAATTACTAACAGATTTTACAAGACCTCGTCGAGTTAAATTAACAATTAATAATCAAGAGAAAACTTTTGAATTCAAAGTACTTAACCTTGTACGACAAGAAAAAATCGGAAATATTTTCGATTTTATTCATGGAAAAACTACAATACGACCACGTGATCCTATACGTATTATAGAAACTTTGTTCAAACAAAGCGTACATAATCAATACATTTGTATACGTAATAAATATTATGATCGACGTCAAAAAATGCTTGATCTCGGTTAGTTATCTTTTAAATCAGTATTAAAATTTAATATCTAAACATGAATAAACTATATGTAGGAGATGGACGTGGTTTAGCAAGTGGCTTTCATCAAGCACTTTGTTTGACTCGTGATGGTCCTACCATCAATGTCAATTTGGCATTTACATGTTTCTATCAACCTCTAAATTTTGTTGATTTTGCCTGTCAATATTTACGCCAAGACATTACACGTGGAGTAAACGAAGCTGAATTAGAAGGCATGCAAAAGCTTTTTAAAAATATACTAAGTATGACAGATAAATACTATTTCGGCTAATTTTAGACTAAATTTTTTTTAAATTTATAGTAAAGACTACCCATGCCGGACGTCCAATCCAGTATCGATTGAAACTCTTTGGTCTACCGGCAAATCGACTCACATTTGATCTAAGATGCAAGGATGATTCAGGAAGTGCATCACTACCAAAACAAATCACTGTTGCGGAATACTTTGCAAAGAATTACAAAGCATTGAAATATCCAAATTTGCCATGTATTGATGCTAGAAATGGTGAAGAAGAACGAGCTCAGTGGTTACCAATGGAAACTGTTCAGGTATATTTGACAGATATCTTAGCAACTAATTATTACAGATCGCGAGAATCGAAACATGTAGTAATTAAATTCCACTTTTACAGTACCAGCAGCTTCATCGCGTTTCATATTTCAATTTCGCAGAGATTGCGCTAACATCTTTTTTATCTATCTAAAGAAAACATTTTGTTAGTATCTACGAAGATTCTCCTTTGTCGACCTATGATGATATTCTACCTAGTTGCGATCACGATCATAGTTTCTATTTGAAAGAGTCTTAAAATTAATTACATATGTTTTTGAAAAAAAGAACACGCTTGTATAAATAAGACGTTCTTTTCTTTTCATAGATTGTTGAATGGGAACGTGCCATGAGACCATTAGATAGTGTACAACAAGCTTTAGTAGGGAAAAAAGCTATTATTAAACCTGATAAACGCTACGATCAAATTATGGATATTATAAATAAACGCAATTTCAATTCTGATTCTTATTTAAAAGCACTCAATATTCAAGTCAATACTAAAGACATGTTAAAAATTCACGGTAAATAATATTTTATTCCCTAACTAATAATAATTCTATATTATGTTTTATGAATGTAGCTCGTATTTTACCACCACCTCAAATAAAATATCGAACACAAAATAATCAAGAAGTTGTTGAACATGTTTCATTCGGTAAATGGAAAATTGGAAATCAATTTCGATCAACATCAATTATCAATAAATGGGGAATGATTTATTTTGGTCCGCAACCTAACGAAGATATAATCGAAATTCTAAAAAAATTCGAGCAACAGTTACCATTGGTGAGTTAAGAATTTTATCGACTATTGGAAACAATATTTTTATTTCATATTTGAATAGTTATTAAGAAGATACGGTATTGGAATCAATTCAAATCCATTGACAATGGCCAAGCCTAGTCGTAAAGATGAAATTGACAAAACATTCAGTAATATTAAAAGTCAAGGTTGGCAATTAGCGATTGTCATACTGAATGATACCATACCAGCTGTCTACGATTATGTGAAACACTTGGGAAATCAAAAATTTGGTTTAATAACTCAATGTGCTAGCTTTCAAGCAATAGAAAGAAATTCAGAAAAACTTCATATGTGTATGTGTTTGTATTTTTTCTAATAAGGCTTATTGATGATAGAAAATTTTATTTTTTAGATGTAGAAAATTTAAGTCAAAAACTCAATGCAAAAATTGGTGGTATCAATGGCATCATTAATTTGAAAACTGCTCTCAGTCAAGCATCGCATAATGATCGTTTCATGTTTTTCGGTGCTGATGTAAATATTCATATTTTTGAACTCATCGAAGTTACTCACTCTCGATAAATAATATTATTCTAGGTTACTCATACTACGTCTTCAAAAGAAAAACCATCGATTGCTGCCATTGTTGGATCATGTGATCCGACATGTAGTCGTTATGCGGCTCGTCTTTGTGAACGTAAATATTTTTAGTCGAATGTTCTTTCAAACAAGAATTATCTTTATAATTTTAGAATATCCAAAGAAAAATCGTTGTTCAATTGAGATTATCAAAGACATGGATAAGATGGTCATCGATTTACTTCGAGTATATGCTCGTTCATGTGGTAATACATTACCAAATCGAATAATTTTTTATCGTGATGGTGTTGATGATGGACAATTTCAAAAAGTACTCGATAATGAAGTTAATAAAATAAAATCTGCTTGCCGAGGTAAATAGAAAAAGAAACATTTCTTTTTATTCAATGAACAAACAAAACCTATATTCTTCTATTGAAAATAGTGGTATATGGACAACATCCACTTCCTAGATTAACATTTATCATTGTTAAAAAACGACATAATACACGTTTCTTCACTTATAATGGTCAAAAGACAGACAATGTTGAAGCGGGTACTGTTGTTGATCTTCATATAACACACCCATCGCAATTTGATTTTTACTTATGTTCACAAACTGCTATGTAAGTTTTCTGAATTTTTACATCGTAATATCGATATGTTTTTTTTTCTATTGAAAAGAATGGGAACATCACGTCCAGCACTTTATCATGTGCTCCATGATGAAAATGGATTTAGCAGTGATGATATTCAACAATTAACATATTGGGTATGAAGTTGTTATTTTTGTCGAAAATTTTCAATCAATAGAAAATGATAAATATTTGTTTTTTATTTTTATATAGCTTTGTCATACAGATGTTCGATGTTCGAAATCAGTTTCAATTCCAGCTCCAGTACATTATGCTCATTTAGCTGCGTATGCTTCCAATGCCTACGAATTCGATCATAGCGAGGATGAAAATCTGGAAAAGTAAATAGAAATTATTATAATAACTATTTATCTAATTTCTTTTTTCTACTATTTTTAGTGAGGATGATGAAAAGCCATCGGAAGAAATCTCACTTGAAGATATACAAACAAAAGTGATGATACTTAATAACGATATACAAGATACGATGTGGTTCGTTTAAGTAAAAAAAAAAAAGACAACTTTTATTTCTATAAATATGCACTTCGTTTTTTTGTATAAATCATTTGTCTAACTATAAGAAACAATAATAATAAAATAAATCTCTTCAAGTTATGTTCACTCATGCGAGTTTTCTATAGAACTTCTATCAATACGATATAATTGAAATTAGAAGGGTGTGGGTGTGCGTATGAGTGTGAGTGTGAATCAACAACAATACCCACACCCTAAAAACTGATAGATGTTAAAAACATTTTTGAAACACGTAAGCATCAAACAAAGAAAGAGCTTATGTTCGGACGATTAGAATCGGCAAATCAGCATTTTATTGACAAACAGATTACCAATGAGTAATCGGCACGATTTACATATGCAGCAGTGTTTTCTTTACGGATTACATTCTGAATTATGATAAAAAGGTAAGGTTGGGATCATTTTAAAAATCACATCAACAAAAGATCACATTATACACAGAAAAATATCAGCAATATTGGCTGTTCTTTATTCCAAATTTTCTAATACATACTTCATTGCATCACCAACACAAAAATGAAATTGTTCTATATTCTTCTGACAATTACTTTCGTTATTGTCGATGGTATCAACTAAAACTAACACATCCACCAAAAGAATATTTCTTGGAAAATGTTACGCTCTCATTAGAACGTACTAATTGTTTTTTCAGATGTCCTGCTTACTCACTGATTATTCAGGGTAATGGATCGATGATCTACGAGGGACACGAGTTTGTCACAATCAAAGGATAATTGAAAAAGCAAATCCCAAACGATGATGTGGTGAAATTACTTCGCAAATTTTATGAAATTGATTTCTTCTCGCTCAAAGATCAATACAGAACGACACGATACATTTGGGTCGAGCCAAACGGAAGAATTCAGGAATCTATGACGCAAGCAACCGATCTGCCAACAATCTATGTCCGTATTCGTATCAACAGTTATGAAAAGAGTGTGGAAGACTATCACGGTGCACCTGACAATCTCCGACAGTTGGAAAAACTGATAGATGACGTCAGCGGTGTTGACAATTGGGTAGGAAGCAATGCCATATGGCCCTAACTCTTTTTTCTATATTGACTAATAAACATTATTCTATTTATTTTATTTCTAAAGACCAATCTTTTTGATTGAGCCTAGACTTTCAGCCGTCATTCATGTTAAAACGTATAAAGAAGGCAATTTAGTAGTGAATGTATCAATACTACTGTACGCACGATCATTTATAGACGAAAGCTTTTGAAAGACTTTGCTTTAGTTAATTCTTATTATTTTGCTAAAAATTGTGAAATAAATCGGGTGTGGGCGTGGGTGTACTCTTCAGTATTTCATTAACCCACATCCACACTCTTTATTAGGCGCAAAACGACGAAATGATTTCTCAGATTTAAGGACCAATTATAATTCGTCACTGTAATTGAAAAGACAGCACGCAAATTTTTTCATTGAATAGACAGATGATTCCTTTTCATCTACTCACATCAGACTGTGATTTATGTAACAATCACTTCTTGTGTGTCGACATCATAAAACGATATTCGAAAGTATTTTCATAAACAAGCCAGTCAATAAATTCATTATCATGAATATGGTGATTCCCTCAGGTTCATACCACTTTCCTGGAACAGATCTTGAATTAGTACTTCGATTTGTTACTTCATCTGACGACAGTGTGAAAACTAACTACGACCCAAAAAATATGTGTTAATTTAATAGGTTTCGAACAATGATGGAAATTTAAGGCACCTGTATAGGTAGTTTTCTATGAAAAACTGGTTTTTTTTGGCAAAAAATTAACATGCAGAATAAACCTAATTCACCCGTAGAACGTGAGAACAATAAATTTGAAAAAAAATCCAAACAATAATAAACACATTAATCTTAACCTTTGAGATCTTTTTCTTCTCCTTTTTTGATCGGATGAGTGTCTTTCGTTAAACATAATGTTAAATCTATACTTCAGACAAGATCCACCTTCTCTTTTTTTTTTTGGCCGATGCATATCGTCTATGAATCATGTTACATTTTAGAAATAAATAAAAATCTAGCAAAAGCAATACTCAAGTTAATATAAGTTTAATGATTCTTTTGTTGGTCGAGGCAATTACATTTTAATATAGTACACAAGTGAACTCTACAACAATCTAGATTCCGTTAAATCTCAATTAGGAACACTGGCAAACTCTACATCTTCCTAAACTTATTGAGCTTTCAATAGGATAGACTGGCGAACTCTATAACTTCCTAAAATTTATTCAAATTTTTTGTTGGGCAGACTAGCAAATTCTACAACTTTGTGAAGTCAATTAAATTTCAATATTAGGTTGATTTAACGATAAAGTACTTTTATATTTTGTTTAATTTTGCCTGACACATATACATGATGTTAAGTACAAAATAAGACTGTTAGGTGATAGAACGCGTGTTATTGACTCTACATATAATAGGTGTTCTGTAATTGAACAAATAAAATGAATGTAAGAACAAAAGATAATCATTCAAAATTAAAACTAACGGCAAGAAACATAATTTGGATTACACTAGTGTACCAGAATCATGAGTTAATTCGTACGATGAGAACATTTACAGATGGGTCTTTATCAAGAGAAGAAGAGAATATAAATCATGCATCATGAGAAAATACGGAGTCTTCGAGGTTGTTTAAAAAAGAATCCAACTAAGGATTTTTCGAGTGATCTATCGGTTATCATTGAAAAAACAACATCTTAGTTTATTTAAAATAAGTAGCAAAAAAAAAACATTTTATTTCCATTTCAAATAGATCAAATCACATATACGTTTTATTTTATAATCAAAAATTAGTTTATCAAAGTCAATCATGTTTTGAAGTTTTTTCACCATATTATCATCTGCCATTGAAGGACAGAAACATAATGAACGAAATTCATGATTGGATTTATTAAGAATATTCATTAAAATAATTCTTACAAATGATGTAATATCAATATTATTTTTCCAACCAATTTGAAGATACTTCATACGAGGAAATAAACCAATTAAAACAAAACTTTCTTCGATTTTTATCATATTTTCTAGATAAACTTTTGTAATTTTGTTTTTCTTTGTTACATTATTAATTAATTGTATTTTTTTCAAAGATAAGCGTTTTGGTTTTGATAACGATAAAGACCATACTTTTAATGAATCGAGATTTGATAAAAAATTGATGATTTTGATTAATGTATGAATAGGAATTCGTTGTTGACAAAACTGTAAATGATATATCGTTGTTACAGTTGTCATCCAAATGATATTTTCATATAATAATTGGAGATATCCAGATAAATGTCTATTATTAATCGTCAGTATAGAAGAAGTATATGTAGGTTTTTGTTCTATTGAATGCATGGAATTTATTTCACTTTCTGCAGAGTCATACCAAGTTATTCTACCAAAAAAAAGGAAAAAGAATTTATTTAGTAGAAAAGATTTTTTTTATTATGATTATACTTGTATGGATAAATTGAATAAATAATTTCATCAATATAAATTTCAGCATGAAAAATCCATTGCCGTTCAATCCAAAATGATGATGTAAATTGATTACCTTGCCAAAGATAATTTCCAGATCTATTATCATAATCAATAGATTCAAAATGTTTTAGATAAAATTTCTCTAGATTTGGAAAATATTGTAAAATTAATCCTTCCCAAAGATGAGATATAAGATAAATAACATCATTGGATTGAATAGTAAGACGAAGAAATTTTAATTTCGAAGATATTTTCTTAAGAAATTTTATAACTTCATCATAATCTGAACGAATGATTTTTAAAGAAATACGTGTTAAATTTGATAATGTTATTGGTAATATTATTTCGACATTTGAATCACGATCTGGTTGATGTTCAAAATACAAATGGCAAAGTTCAGGTGTGTAAGAAAGTATAGTAGCAAGTTGATCAAATGTACAATAATGATCAATAACAAGATATTTTACAGTACTAAACTGTTGGTTCGTTGTAGCAAACGGCAACGATACTATCCAATCTTCTGACTTTATTTTAAAATATTTTAATGTAGGTAAAGCAAAACCCAATTGATAGACGTCACTTAAATCAGTCAAAGTTTCATCTGCATGAACATTTAATGATAAAAGACGAGGTAAACAAATAAAATGACGAAGAAGTAATAGAAGGAAATATTCTTCCATAAAATGAAGAGTGATTGATTCAAGATAATCAAATGATGAATCAATAATAAATATTGAAAGAAATTCATCGATATATAATCCTGACCGTAGATCAAGTGATAAAATTTGATGTTTATTCATAAGTTTAACTTGTTTAGAATAATTCATAAATATTTTACTAGATGAAGAATTGAGTTTAATCTTGAATCGAAGAGATGAACAATGAAGAAATTCTTCTAAACGATGATTAAGATTTGAAAATGCTTTATATATATCACAACCATCGAGATAATCGAATATTTCATGAAAAATTTCATTAGATAAATTTTCAATACAAGTCATAATCATAGTTTAGATGAAACGAAAGAAAGGATATGATATATCAGTTACTTCGTAGTTTTAATGTTTAGTGCGAGATATTTTATTTTCTTTAACAAACATGGTGATCATGTGATTATCTGATCGTTTTTCTTTTCTTTCTACATAGAACACATCCAATGATTCATTCAACATACATTCTTTCAGCTATTTAGTTTAACACGAAAATAATATCGACCATTGGAAAAATGTATAATCGTATACAAGTCTAACAGTCACCGCTTTCTGATTCTAACTAAATATTATTGATCTCTAAACGTGCTATATGTGATAATAACAATCGTTCGTATTGATTTATCGGATGTTTTATAACCATAGTCAAAAACCCATATGAAGTTGAACGGAATAAAAATTATGATGAGTCGGAAGAATTAATTTTGAATTATCAATTTCTCACGGATTTTAGCCATGAATAGTCATTGAAGAAATTATGAATATCGTCAAAATTTTTAAACTTTGAGGAACCAAGAACGAACACATTTCTATATGAATGATTCAAATCAATGAGATTGTGAGTAGAAAGAAATAAATAATCATTTGCTTTTGTATACTTCTCCTGATAGTTACTATTGTGCATGAAAACGTCACCGAAACTAATGGTGTTTCTTAGGAGAGAACCAGAAGAAACTAACTGATTGCATCAATAATTCGATGTTTTATATTATGTATAGTTTTTCTATCGCCGATTAATTGTTTAGATTCGATCATTGCTTCTTTTAATGTAAAGTACCTACAAATATAAGCCTCTCAGCGCACGTCGCTTGAATTACAATGAAAAAAAAAAGATGCACAACAAATTCTCTGAGGTTTTACGGACCTTGACTATACCTTCAGACTATGATATTCTTCTTTCTGACTCTTCATAAGAAAGATATCTATATGAAAAGCATTGAATATATTGCCATTATAAATTTTTCGCTAAACTCTATGCTCGAATTTCGTGAATTGTTTTAATCATGGGTTTCCTATAGCTTTTGTGACGTTGATTGTTTGAGTTCATTAATATACAAAAATACGTAAACCTTTTTTGTATGATAGAAGGCTTGTCCAGCAAGCAGATCTAAATTAGTAAAATATTTTTTTTTTCGCGTCATTTATCAATACGAGCATAGATGTAAATATAGATATACAAATAGAACGATAGACATATACATCAGATCAGATATGTGAATTCAGATATAGATTCATGGCATTATACATAGATATAACCGTTTAGACAAATATATAGTTATGAATACAGAAATAAAGGATTCGAAAAAAAAAGAGAAAACGAATTAGACATACCAATAAGAATTTAGACATGGATTTAATCAGCTGTTCTAGGTTAAGTGTGCTGAATAGACTGCTTTTTTTTACCAGGTTAGAATCATTTTCGGAAGAAGAAAAAGAAGTTCGAAATAGAATCATATTTTGGTGAAATCTTAAAAAATTCATATGGCGTAGTCATAGAATCAAGTTACCTTAGACACTCGATATCTCAAGAAGAATACATTCATTTGAGCTGAAAATTTTCGGATATTCTGGTGGCCGTGAGACCTGTCTATGGACAAAATTTCGCAATTGAGTTTTCCGTGAATAGCTGGTTCAGAGGCCGAAAACCCACTAAAAGGGTCATAACTCTGGCTAGGTAATACATGAGTCCGAATCTTTTTAGGATTTTCTTAATTGCACTGAGTCCTACTTGTAGCCAAAATATAGGTCGAACGGTGTCTGACTGTTGTATATGTACCCTCGCTAGTCTAGTGTGAATTTCTTGTCGTATTATATATCAGCAGAAGAACAAAAAGTATAGTAAACATGTAAGTCAATATCTGTTTGACAATTCTAAGTATTCAAATAAGTCAAATTTTACAAATTGAAAATATTAGACAATGAAGGACGTAGATATAGGTGTAAAAAATAGATTGAAAATCTATATTATTGCAAATTATTTTCTTTAAAATTGGATTCAAGTCAGAACCGTAAATGTCTAGAATATATTTCACATTTTTAACCGGTTTTGCAATGAACAATAGTAGCATACACAAGTACAATTATAAATACCATTTTTTTTTCGACGTGTTGTAACGATTTTTCTCGTATGCATTATATTTTCAGTCTCGTGTTCTTTTCAAAAAAAGAAGAGCCTAGTAAAGAAGGTGGGTGGACATCTTTTGTTTTGATATCAACAAAAGGTGCGTGTTGTCACTTTTTGGAAGAATCAAAAAAAAAAAGTGCGTTGTCCGCGTATGTGAAAGATGAAGACTTTAGTCAACATATGTTTTCTTTGTTTCTGGCTGCTACCGTTGAAAGTCGATTTAATTCGCCTAATTGCTGTTGGTCACCGTCAATCAATTGAAGCATCTGAGAACTATAGCACATGGTTTAACCAGTTCAATCGTACTGATTTCTATCAATTACAATCACATGAAGAAACTCTCTTGGTTTTTGGTGAATTAACAGGTTTCACTTCTGCCTTTATCGGAACACGTGGCCAAGCTGCTCGTACGCAATCAGGCACAACTGAAAATGCCTTTTCTTTGTTAGGAATATCCTATGAGAGACAGATAACATCTTATTTGAATAAATATCCGAGTATTTCACTCACAAATGCACTCGAATTATCATTGAGTGACGTCATGTGGAGGGCATTCAATGAAACATTTTCATCGTTAGCTCAATTACTCAATGCGACGATTGTTTCAGGTACATTTGGTCCGAGAATTATTAAATCTACCGATCCAGAAGATATTCAATTCTATGGTGATCCTGATCTTTATCCGAATCAAACCGAAGTCTATCTACCATTAACAAAAGATATTTATAATACGGTTCATGTTTATGCGCCAAATGGTAGTCTAATTGCCAGTCGGGATAAATATCATTTAACTTCAGAAGAGACTGAATTATTACAACTGACACCAGGAAAACTCGAAGAGAATCGTGTCATTGAACCCAATAATTTATGTATCGCCATCTGTTTGGATGCTTTTTTCTTGGATATTTTGTCGTATCTTGATTCTCAAAACTGCACCATACTCATTCAACCTTCATATAATGTTGCTATGTGGGCGTCAAATATCTCCTCGGAATCTTCAGTCTGGCAACCACTTGATTGGACAACGGGTCCATTAGCTCTGTTTGAAAAAACACGAAATATTCAATTTTCTATTAATCCAATGGTCACTGGAAATCTATTTAGTGATATGATCGTTGATGGACAGTCGACAATCAATCAACGTCTATCAAGCAGAATAAGACCATTAAAAAGACAAGATTATTTATATATTGGTTTGGATCTCGATGATGTGCAGGATATCAGTGAATTTCAAACATTAGCATTGGCTCAATGGGCTCAGGATGATCCAAGAGAAGCCAATTTAACGAAACAAGAAAGACAAGAACTACTCCATCAGTATGCCCTGGAATTGGCTCCTAATTCAAAGTCAAAATATGAAAATCAATATGTTGACACAATCATATGGATTGATGTGACACTCTAGATGATGTGTTTATCAGCGTCTAGGCTTTACAGTATTCCGGCTAAATTTTATCCTTCTGGTATTCATCTTCTTTTCATTTTCTCATATTTATGAGTATCCACCTTATTTTACTGAACAGTTTAAATAAAGACATTCAATTTCGATTATATTATTTTTCTGTCTCTTGACATAAATAAAGGAGGGTGTGGGTGTAAGTGTCGCTCAAGAGATGGCACATCCACATCCACACCCACACCTTCGATCACACAATTTGCTCCTTTTACTTTTTTAATAAGTGTATGCTATATTTTATCGAAACTGATCAGTTTTTTGAGACAGGAATAGTGCGAACCAGAGTTGAACAACTGAATCCAGAAAACGACTAATTCAACTCAATTCAACCGATCATGAATCGAGTTGGATTAGGAAATAATTTATATTATGTATGGATAGAATCAAATTGAGTTGAAATTTTGTTCCAATGAATTGTATTGAATAGAACTGGTCACTTTTTGTGTAGATTATCCAGCTCTGATAGGAATAGGTATTAATCTATTATATCAGTCATTTGTCATTTTTAATATTATTTTTGTCCTATTTTAATCTAAAAATCTCCTTAATAGAAGCATAAGGGTCGTCATGAACATAAGGATTATTGAATAGTTATGGCTGCTTTCTTTTCCGTAGATTCATGATAAGTACAATACACTGGCACAAGCTGACTTTACAAATAAAAATTAATTTGAGCAAAGGTAATACATATTGAAAACATTCGTAAATGATCTATTTTGATTCAAATATCTGCTCGTAATTTTAGAATCATAGTATCATTTCTGTCAAAATTTGCCAGATTATGATCAAAGAAACCTGCTTCGTTAAAGAAGAACAGATTGTTCATGTCCTGCAGGGCTTGATTTTCAAGATAGTTTTTGCGCTAGTAGGCAGTAGTGATGGATTTTAGTTCTCAAAACTTTTGCAACATTTCTTTCTTGAGTGTTGGATGTTTCAAAAACTGATCTAATGTTCTTTCAGTGAAAAAGTCAGTATAGTTAAGTGTGTTCATGAAAGAGAGAAGATCATCTAATGCTTATTGTCTTCAATAAGTCCACTCGTCAGATGTACGACTCGTTATTTTTCAGTTTTCCCAACTAATATATGCTAATCTTTGTAGGATTTTACTAAATTATTTGAACACTTACAACACAAACATCATGTGAAATATCCAGAACATGTTATACAATTTTATAGCTTTTATATCATTGCAAGTTCTCATCACAGTTATCATTACTTGCTTTTTTTCCTCATGCATTGAAAATGGTGAGAAGTATTGATTGGTTGCTTAACTCAGTTGCTCTACAAAGCGTTGTTATTATAGCCTACTACGTAAGAGGCGCTGTTCGAGTTCTAATGACGTTAACAATACCATGTTTATACAACGTCAAACTATTCAGCAGTTGAAGAAAAATCATTTGATCATTAAATTAGATTATGTTTTATTAGTGTCAACGGGATGCTTAAAACCTTTTTATTAATCTTCATAAGCAAGATACAATGTATACTAAAATACAAGAAACGTGAGAAATACAACTGTCTGTTTCAAATTTATATGAAGATTGTTAAACATAAACATTAAGATAAATATAATGTTTTTTCTTTCTATCATCATATTTAACTTTTTCAACTGTGAATTCAACACCAGCTTTTAATAATACTTCTTCTTCTTCTGGAAATTGTGAATAAATACTAATATCAATAGCTTTCTTTTCTTTTGAATAGATCTTTTTTAGCTGCATAATGAAAAGAGTATTCGTATTAAAATCTTCAGCAAATTCTCGATTTTTACTTGTTGAACTAAAACCAGCCCATCGAAATGATGTACCACTTTCTGTAGCTTTTCTATAAGCATTGATCATCGATAATGATAAATTCATTCCACGATAAACTTCAATACTATGAACTTCAATTGATGATGAATGATTAAAATAATAACATAAAAGACGAACAAATGGTTTGTATGTTTCAATTTTTGTACGATCTCCTTCACGTAAAAATTGATTAAGTTCTGGATAAAGAAATGTTTGCATTGAATATAGACGTAAACATCCTTGACCCATTTTATCAGGTGTTGTACCTCTTAATATATGTAAGTCATTGATTAAAATTTTAGCTTCTGTTCGTTTTCCAAGTTTAAGACCTTCTCTTTCTAATGCCATAGCCAATGACTGAAGTTCATTGTCAATATCAAGCTTCTCTATAACTTCATCAAACTCATTCATCTGATATCTACAAAAACTTAAGTTGTTCAGTCGAGAAAGAACAAGAAAAAATCTGAATAATCTGAGTTTCATAGTGCAGACATTACCTGTGTCTATCTTGATGATCATTCCTAGAGTAGAGACACTCTGCAACAATTGGAAGATGTTCTTTTGATTCTCCATTATCAAATGTTTTTGCTTGCAATGGTTCAATAATATTGAATCGAGCAGGTCGACGTCTAGCATTCGATTGATTAGTGACGACATCTTGTTGCACAATATGATCTGATAATGATGATGTTATGTTCATTATTGTAACTGTATTAGTAAGATCATTTAACTTGAAATCAGTTGAAAAAAATAAATATACAGAGTAGTATAGATAAAATAGTCTTAAATAGCATTCCTAATTCTAAGAATAGTATACTGAACTTACTTCGTTTGAATTCTGTTGTATTCCGGCAGAATCATAGGATTCCATAGCGTAGTTTTTGGTCCATTCTCTTGCTTTTCTATTATATTCTTGTCGATTTTCTTTGTATAAATAAGCAGCCTCTGGTACAAGAAAATCATCAATATTTGGATCTGATAATAATGAAACAATACATAGTAAAACTTTTGATAAAGATAATGCTGGACACCATTGATCTCGAAGAATATCCAAACATATTTCTCCTTTTGAACTTATATTTGGATGAAATATTTTTGTCTTGAATTTAATAATTGGTGGTGTGATTGGAAATATCTTTCCATGACTGTCAGGTATGATTGATAAATCTAAATCGAGTCTAAATATACCATTTTCATATGGTGTATCAATCGGTCCTCGTATTTTTGCTTCCCATTGTTTCAAACTTTCAGTTCCATCGACAGGTGAACAACTAAGAATTTCTTTTGGTAGATCCTTTAGTTGTCTCAATTCATTCCTCAA
>CAJNOL010002878.1:0-30172 GCA_905250125.1 Rotaria sordida | reverse complement strand
CGACCACGATATCGACGATAACAAAAGATAATGAGAAAGATGATTGCGATTACACCGAATATACCACCTATTACACTGCCTACGACAATTCCTACTATGCGACAATCTGAACCTTGACAGCCACTTCCATAACTTGTACCACCTAGAACCAATACTTTTCTCAAGAAAATTCATAATGTTTGATATGAAATAATTACCTCTATAGCGACTACCACCTCGACTTCCACTACGAGCACCCTGGCTATGAACGAGGATGACGACTAGTGCAACGATCAACAGCAAGCGAAATACAATGTGCATAGTGATGAAAGCTAAGTATAAAAATTTGATTCGAACACGAAATTTTATTCTTAACTTCAATACAAATATGTATAGAAGGCCGATGGTTTGACAGAAATGAATAAAAATTGTGTTTGCTTTATGAGTCGACGAATTATTGCACTATGAGAGAGAGAGAAAAAAAAGTATCAAGGCGAATATTGACTAATTATTTTTTCACTCATTCTCTGATCATGAAATACACATATGCATACGCATTAGTGAATATTTTGATTTATGGCACGACTAACGAAATGCGATACGCACATGACAAAGCCTTGTAACCGTGGCAATGTTTTTTCACGCCGTCGAAACATTGCACAAATCTTACATCTATACAGATGATTGTTGACATAACTGAAGGACAGAAAAAGAGCGAAAATCACAAGCATACGTGTGTTCGTTGCAAGAAGCACCCTCCAGCGATGAACAACACACGTTCTTCACGAATGTTTGATGAAACAAGCCAATTGGCAATCATTTGCCAAGAAACTCCGTCACTCTTACAAAAAAACTAGCTCTGATTAATCAAACACTTTTTTTGCGAGAGTTCATACATTATTTCCTTGGATAAAGATCTAAACAGTTTATCAAATGGAAAAGAAATGAGTTCCAATGTAAAAAAAACAAATCAGATATATACTCCTAAATTCTGCTCTGGTGATATTATTAGTAAATTTTATGTCATATTTATATAATCTCATGCTGGCTGAAGACTACCTGAAGAAAACATCAATTTTGCTTTTTTTGCAATATCATAGGCAATTACCGAATTGAGATAGGAATCAATTTTTTCGATTGTAGGCCAACAATCCTTTTTTTTCCTCGACGATTGTCTGATGATCGTTGTTGATGATTGCCAACATGTTTTTTGCTGAAAATTGATCTTTACTTTTGCAAAATTTTCGTCAACTGAGCAACATAACGTCTTTCTTCTTTTTGTTATAAGTTTCAAACTGGAAGATGCCTGTGTTCGTTTTTCTTCATGATGGAAGATCAATGCACAAAAGACTCGAGTTGTAGGTGTGGGTGTTTCTTTTCTCTATTCACACGCACACTTATACATCCACATCCACACTCACACCCCACACCCCCACACCCTCAAGATGTGAAATATCTTTCATGAGTTTTCCTTCGACCTTACTGACGTAATCAAGAATCTAATCGAAATCACGTAGTGAGACGGAGAGCGACAGCGACAGAACTCTGCTTATTTGACAGAAGCTTGAATGTCACTGAACCAAAAATCATCAACAAATGATAAAGATTTTTATGACATGACGAAGAAGACACAGAATAGAAAAGAGAAAAAACCTACGACAAACAAATGTGAGAGAAACTAAATCATCGCCCACTATTTAGAAACTTCGCGTCGTTTTTCGTAAGACAACTTGGAAGATATTCGATAACCTTAAATATACAGAGAGTATTAAATGACGCCGGATAAAAGCGAATGCGCAACAATACTGCCTCAGAAACACAAGTAAAACTCACATCGTCGAATTCCAGTGAAATAGCTTGTGTCCCTCCAGTTCAGACGTGGACATTTAATAGCGTTTGTCTGAAAGAAATTTCTAAGGTAAATTATTCCGCATCAATCCGACAGGACATTAAAGCAGTGAAAGACTCATCCTGTCTGAGCGAGTTTAGCATTGTCAAGTCCTTCGTACGCTTTGTCACTTTTCAGATGAACGGACAAGTATCCTGTGTCCATCAAGTCATCGATCAGAGCAACATAAATCAACGTCGAATACGAGCAAACGAGCCACTTCCTATCAGCATCTTGAGTAACGATGGACGAACATCCAGAGCAATCGATGGTGGTTATCTCCATTTTCAACGTCTGATTGATGTTATTCTACAGATGAAAATAAAGCCACATGAAATGAGTGAATTTATCCAACACTGTCGTCAAGAACATCACGAAAATGAAGCAACATTGAGCAAGATCACTCGTTTTGAAGAATGTTACAATAAAGAAAATGATCTAGTCTGGTAATCATGATGGAATGTCAGACATCCTTTCTCGAATGTCTTCGTTATAGGTACACAAAAGAACCATTTATTTATGAGAGATTGAATCTGGCTCTTCGAACACGAAGAATCGATGTCATTCTTTTTTATGCTTTTTTCATCCGAGACCTCGATGAAAGACTTCGACTTTTGCACCAACACCAGCCGAAAGCGACTATGAAACTCTATCGAGGTCAATGAATGTCCAAAGGTGAACTCGATCGAATCCGAACTTTGACCAATCAACTTATATCGATCAATTCATTTTTCTCTACAAGCTGTGATTTGAGTCTGGCGTTGATGTTCCTCGATTGTAGTTCCATCTCTAACCGTAGTCGTGAACGCATTCTGCTTGTAATTGAAGTCGATACTCATCTTCGCCAAGCAAAATCGTTCGCTAATGTCGCGTCATTTTCTTCTTTTCCCGAAGAGAAAGAAGCACTTTTTGCCATCAATAGTATTTTTAAGGTACAGTCGGTCGAGCAAGAAGATGAGCGAACCGTTATTCGATTACTTTTATGCGATGCGGATGAGCACAAGTTGAAGAATGTCGAAGCGTCTATCAGAAGCGATCAAAACGAAGGTCCACTGGCATTGGGTGATGTATTACTCGATATGGGCCAATGGATGGAAGCAGAACGATACTACGTACGAATCTCTGGCGAACTGCAGCCGGACGAACTAGCAGTATGCTATAATCAACGTGGCATCATCGCAGGTCAACTGGGAAATCATAAACAGAGCATCGAGTATTTCAAAATTGCTTTGTCGATGACTGATCCAGCTAATCATTTTGCTTTTGCTGGGAGTTGCCACAATATAGCGATTGCCTTTGAAGAACTGAATGAAGAAACAAACGCCTGATATTATTTCCAAAACGCTATAATGAATTACGGAAAAGTCAGCGACTCAGAACTAGGGTGTGGGTGTGAATGAATACCAAATCTGCACCCGCACGCACACTCATCCACACCCACACCCAATTCACGATAATATTTTTCCAAATTCGATTTCTTTGTAAACTAAAATAAAACTCCAAGTTCAACAGTTAAATATACAAAAACGAACATATATTTTGATTAGTTTCTGTATCAATTTCTTTATCAATAGAACGTAAAAGTTGACATAAACATTCAAGATTTTCCTTATCGGTTTTATCACGAAGTAGATATTCAATACAATCAAACATTATAGCATTTATTAACATTTGTAATTTAAACAGTTCATCAATAAAGTTAAAATAGCCAAAAGATTTTATTTTTGTTCTTTTTTTTTGTCATATGATATTTTACATTTATAAACAAAAGAATTTTCTCAATAATAAATTAGATTTTAACGGCAAGACAAAAGTGAATTTTAATAACGTGTCATCAGAAGAATCGTCATATATGAAATGAATAAAGTATCGGCTTTTTGATTAATGAAAATATTCATTGCACGAAAGAAAACAATAAACTGAAATTAATATTCCAATAAATCTTATGAAATTAAAACCTGTACGTGTCTCATGTGATGTTATGATTACTGTATTTAAGACAATGTGTCTATACAAGTCAATACTATAATCATATGGGACAATTCCCAACTTGGGTGTGGGTATAGAGGAATTAAGCACCAACACCCACATACCCCTAAAAAGAGGAAATCATCAAACATGTTGCTCTAGAAAAAAATCCATTGAAACGAGCGAAAACAATATAAAAGATATAATATGTTATTTGTTCTTCCGCTAATCAATAACAAAATTTTGACCTTCAAATATGGACATTCTGAACATCAAGTAAACATTTGATATAAGATAGATCATATTGTTTCGAGAAGATGACATGATAAGACCAGAAAAACAAAACAATAAAACCACTAAATGGACTAAAAGGATTAACAGGTTCTAGGGGGTAACAGGTTTGAAGGACTAAAATAAACAATTATAATCATCTAATCAGGAATCATGTTTAGATTTGATAGTGAGTGGGATATGAGTGAGTATGGATAAATAACATGTCATTATCCATGCCAACACTAACACCCACATCCTTTCTAGATCCAATCAACACGAAAACTTCAGATTCAGACCTGATGAACTCTATTCGTGACACGCATTGATAGTTAACTTGAAATAGCTTTGACATTCTCTTGGAGTACGGAATTTTCGGCTTTTACCCCTTGGACAGTACTCTGTAGCTGATTATATAAATATTGTCTTTGATGATCTCTTCTTGTTCTTATACAAAACTCTTCCTTTCATCATATAGAAAATAGATGTTCTACACATTATCATCAAATATCAACGGGTATTGCATCAGATCATTTCTTACAGTCTATAATTGTCTGTCTTTGATTTTTTTTGTGTTAGTATCAGATATGAATAGTTCACATAGTGAAGTACATATTGGTAAAAATCCGAGTGAACTCTATGAATATAGTAAAAATATTCGACCACCAGCATATGAAATGTCTTGGTTTAAATCAATACCAGTAACATCTCGTCCTGCTAAATTACACGACGAAATCAACTTAACAAAAGATATTTGATTAGATTATAAATTTTTAATATAGAACTAAATAAATTCTTCGTTGAAATTTATAGTATCATCTTCATGGGATCTTGATTACTCAGCTAATTGTTCAAATCTTCTTTCCGGTTATATTCATATTAATCAAAATGATTCATTTAAACAAGATTGTTTTTTATCATGTTCATATCTTTGTTTATGTGTAATTCATAGTCATGGTACAACAAAAATATTTGACGAAGAATACATTAATTGGTTAAAAGGTGATCTTCTTATTATTTCATATCAAATACAACCATTAGAACATTTCACACAAGATGATACAGTATTTCATTATGTACATGATGGATCATTACTTAAATATCTTTGAGTAAAACCATCAGAAAAAGTCTTTATTTTAACAATAATTTTTCAAGAAAATGTCTTAGAAACTAAAGTAGAAAATATTCGAGAAAAATACATTGATTGAAGAGGATTTAGATGCAGCATTTATAATATCACCTTGTATGTAGCATTTACATTATAATGAATCTGAAGATGAAGATGCATGGATTTTATCAACTCAAAACGCTGGTCTCTCACTATATCAAGTAAAATTTCTTTGACTTTTTATTTTTATTTAATTTTAAAATAATGTATTTGTTTTTTTATTCTTTTAAGGGCTTGTATGATATTCGATTTACAAATGAAGGATGGAATATTTAAAAGATAAACATACAATTAAAAATATAATTTATTAATTTTCGCATATTAAAATATTGAATTTTATTCAACCAAATATTAAATTTGGAGAATTTTAAATTGAAAAATTGATATTTATAAAAAAAAATAAAGACATAAGAAAAGTGTAAAATAAAACATTGTTAAAATTCAAAAAAAAAATAACTTTTTTAATGTCGCGTATTCATACATCCTTCAACTTTCTTCTGCCATTAGAGCTTTTGTTTCTCGAATTGAAGACACAAGTGGATGTTTTGATGATAATGTATGACCAGCTATTTCTTCTGCTCGTTCTAAATATTGTTTTGCTTGTTCAATATTTCCTAGACGTGTTTGAACAACTGCAAGATTATGTAATGTACGAGCTATATCTGGATGATCACTTAGTAATGATTGTTGTTGTAATTTCAATGCAATTTCATATTCTTCACAAGCTTTTGAGTAATCTTCAGAAGCTAAATAAACGTTACCTAAATTAATTCTTGCTATTGCATGATTTGGATGACAAGATGGAAGAGAACTATCATAAATTTTTTTTGCTTTATGATATTTAACTATTGCTTCATCATACTAAACAAAGTGCAAAGAAAAAAAAAGAAATTTAGATTTATTTGAAAATTTCTTATTGTTTTTGTCGTCTTACATGTTGTCGATCACAATCAATAGTACCCAAATTAAGTAATGTTCCAGCAACATCAATATGTTTTTTTGGAATACTTTTCTTAAATAATTTCAAAGCTTGTTGAAAACATTCTTCTGCTTTTGATTGTCGTCCTTGTTCACTATAAACAATTCCAAGACCATTCAAAGTTTTTCCTGCGCTTGCTAAACGTTTTGGTCGAGCACTCATATGTAAATTATATGCACGATTATAACAATTTATTGCACGATTAAAATCACCTTTTAATTGATGTGTACGACCAAAATTAAAAAATATACAAGCAATTTCTTCATCATTTGGATTTGAAGAATTAAGAATTGTATCAAAATATGATTCAGCTTTAGCATATTCACCCATTTCAAGAAGTAAATCACCAAACATTAGAATTATATTTGATTCAGCCATTTTTTTCGCTTGATATTCCACATATTCAGCAGCTAAATCAGCATTTTGATCAGTTGCATGAACTTGAACATGCCATAAATCTTCTTCGACATTGTATTGACATGAATCAATTTGAAAAACTGCTCCTATATAAAAGAAAACAAGAATTTCGTTTATAAGATATTGAATTAGATTATACAACGAAAGAATTTTGCAGTTTTTAATATTCTTTTTCCATGCAATAAAAGGTATTTATTATGTATTATAACTATGATCATACAGAAGCTTCGCCTCGCTATAATCAATCTTGTTTTTAAAGGACGTCATCAATTAGTAAATAGAAATGATTCATAATTTTATACATATGTGACTTTTGTCGTATCTTCTTCTTTTTTTTATTGTATCAATGTCACGTATTTCTTATATTCTTTTTGTTTGCGTGTTTACTGTACACATAGTAATGTGATGTGATTAATTGTTCTTTTTCGGATAGTTATAAAAGAAATAGTTATTGGTTTACTAACTGAAATTTTACTAATGATGATACTGAGTATGACGACTATAAGTTAAGATAGTTAAACAAAGAAGCATATTTACATATAGATATTGAGAAAGTTTATTAATGATGATATTTTGTCAAAGAAATTTATATATCAAAATAAAAAAATGCAAAGCATTATTGAGAAATCGACAATAAAATAAAAAAATGTTGATATCAATATAGATGCAGGCGATAATAGTGAATAACTTTAATTAAACATAATTCTTGAAAATAGAACTTGTAGGTTTAGTTAGTAGAGTACTTGATAGACACTAAGGATACTACGTTTCTATATAAATTCATTGTTATCTATATGAAATATATAAATTTGAAAATCCTATGTCACACATTTTGCTTACAATTTTTTTTTTTTGATAAATCTATTCCGATAATCTGTTAGTAATATTATACGATTACATTGTCTATAGTATTCTCTATCAAACATCCAAATATGGTGACAAAAATTATGAAAATTTATTTCGAAAAAAAAAAGTGATTATACAAACTATTCCTCAAAATTGAATTTAAAACCAGAGCACTTCTAGATGATTCTTTTCTCATAGATTAGTAATTATTTTTTGATTTTTTCAATAGTCACGTTATTCAAACGTTGTAATAAGAGGCATTGAATATTATAATAAATAACTATCTCAATCTAAGTATTTTAATAGATTGAATGACAAGAATAAATCTTCAAATTGATCATTTGAATTATTCAAATTAGAGTTAGAAAAAATATCTTAACATCGAAAAATAAACTTTTCTTACCAATATCAATTAGAAATTCAGCTCGTTCAGGAAATTTTGAATATTCTCGAACATCAGCAATAACGATTGTTTGAACAATATTTAAATCAACTTGATATTCAAATAAAACTCGTTCAAAATCATCTCTTTTAGGTGATTTTATTGCAAAATCACATGCAACTGAACGTTGATTACTTGTTAATAAATATTCATTTGTTGATATTAAATTTCCAATATTTCTTTGAAAATTTTTTACTTCATTACAATTTAATTGTGAATATCGATAAAGTCGAAGAACATCTTTCTGTTTTTTTTTAAGTTCTAAAAATTTCATTTCTAGTTGTTCACTTAAATCCATAATATAAAAACGAAATTGATATAAAACACTAACATCTTCTGTACGAAGTGCTTTATTAATAAATCTAAATATGAAAGAAACATATTTATAAATAAAATATTTTTGTTTTGTATATTTTTAATAACCTTACTTATTAATAAATGTATCTTTCATATACCATGGTATAGCATCAGTTGATTTATACGTTTGATCAAATTCATCAATATTTGCTAATTCAGTTAAATTTCCACGATAATAATTTCGACATATTGTAACCATAGTATTTTTCGCTTCACTTGTTTTAGGCATATTTTTTAATAGATTTTTAAATAATTCAAAAAATAACAATGAGCTATCTTCTTTTGAAAGATCTCGTGTTGCTTTGTCTTTCTTATTATATATACTCAATGCAACTATATGTTTATCAAGTTCTTCACGAGATTTTCTTATACTATCTATAAGTGTTTCTTCAGTTTCACATAAATAAACAAGATAACTATATTGTTGTTTGCTAATATCATCAATTGAACTAGATGCTGGAGAATAAAAAAATACTGAATCAATTTGTTTTAATGGTTCAATAGCTGCAAAAAAACTCGTCGATGGTAAACCATCAATGACAAGAAAAATTTTATCAGTTATTAATCTCATATAATCAATACATTCTTTTTCCATGGTAAATGTCTATAATTATTATTTAGTTAGATGCTTTGAAAAAAAAAAAACTTTATATACAAATTAACTAACCTCAAGAACACTTCTTATTGATCGAAGTATGTCGATAATATGTTGCTTTGGTATTTCACAAGCAAAATAAATCAGTCTTATTCCATCATTTTCGTTTTCATTGTTGGCATCATGATCTTCGTATTTTCCTACTTCTTCTTCGTTTTCTCGCTGTGTATTGACATCATTATTGATATGTTCTTCATTATATAGGTTTTTAACGGCTCTTTTACGACGAATTGTACAGCATTTTAAAAGTGACATATTGCAACGTGATGTCGAAGGATAAAATATCTAATTATTTTGTGTCGACTAACATTGTAGACTCATTTCTTTGAATAAACAAACACTCACTGTTCGATACACTCGAATGATCAAGATAATTACCAAGGGGGATAGTCATTTTATGAGACACATATTTATCAAGATATGATTTTTTTATATGAATAGACTAATGAAATGTAGACAAAAAAAAGCAAACAAACATTACCGGGATTTTGATCGATGGAACCAGGAGAAAAAACAATGTTAAATCAAATATAAAATTTAGTCGTGAAAAAAAATGTTCAGTATTAAATGCTGTAGCAATTTGATTAAGTAATTAATGGATACAAAATTAGAAGAGAATGAATAATGATTTTCAAATATAATCCTTTTTTTTATTTTTGATTTCTTGATATGTTGATTAGTTCCTTTGATTGTAGACATAAAAGACTAGAGAAAAAAATAAACTTAAGAATATATATTTATTCTTAGGATATTATATTTTCTTAGAAATCGAACTTCTTTGATTTTTACATCGATCAATCTAGCTTAAATTTCAAATATTTCTCATGCAATTTAGTTATTATCTTTGAACATTATTTAGGAAATGAGATCTGAAATTCTACAAGTAACTCATCAAATTGTTCATCACTTAATTGTGTTTCATTTATTAGAATAGTTTATTTATATAAAATGAATTTTGTTTTAGTTTTTAGTTCTTAATATTATACTTTGCTATCATTCTATAAACTTCTTAAGAGTTAGTGCCTGAGAAAATCAGACATCGACGATGGAGTGACATTTCAAAATTCACTGATTCTTTGATATGTTATAGAGAGTGGTGAATTTAGTATTTCCTGAAATTTTCAGCTCGATCGGATCACCTTTTCCAATACAAACAATCGAAATACTAACAAAATTTTTGATAATTTTTAATATTGATTTTTAACTGATTTTGAGGTGGTGTTTTTTTAGTAAAAGTGACTTTTGTATTTTAATATCTAAGACTTTTGAGTTCTGGTTTTTCTAACTATAACTATTGAGGTTCTCTCCTTCTAGGTACAAAATTTCAAAAGTTTTCGTCAATCCCATAAGAACTTCAGAAGTACCCTAAAAAAATCTATTTTGTCGCTTTTTCACCAAAATGTCGGTCAGTCGCACTTTATGCGGCAACAAGCAATCGCTCTGATATTTCTACTGGTGATAGAGAACATCAAGTTCTGCCATCTAGGCTGTCTCACAATTTTGGCTCTTGAGAAAAGTAAAGCACTTTTGATTAAAAGTCAGTTTTCTCTATAATCCATGTTATATACTAAATTTAGGGTTTTCTTTCGTGGCTAAATCCGGTAATATCAAATAGTAAACTCTTTAGATTTGAATAAAATGTAACTATTTTGGTAGCTTATATTATTCTTGATTATTTATTGATATAAATAACAAGAAAATCTAATAAATTTTAGCATATCAATTTATTATCATATATTTAGAAATGAATGACTCTTGATTTTTCACCTTTATATTAATAGTATGAGAATATTTCATATATCTATAATCAGATATGTTTACAAATGAATGTGTTTTAAATACTTCTGACACTAATTAGCTGTTGATGTCAAGCTACACTCTTGAGATTTCATATATTTTTAATATAGTTCATTTATTTAGAAAAAATGTATATGACAGCATAGGAAAAAAAGTAATGATATTTTAATTTTGATCCATTTGGCTCGTGTCATATTCATCATCATTACAGCAGGATGTGGGTGTTATTCTTTTATTTAATAATACTCATATCCATCCCTACACCCACACCCTTTTTATCCACGGATTGTTGGACATATAAACTTATAAAATGTTTAATTGTTTTAATTGGTAAACTCTAGATGTGTAATTGTTATTTATGAGAGTATGAATTGGTTTGAGTCAATTTCATTCGTTTATGTTTGTCACATGTTTCATTTGATTGCATTTTATTATTTCCCAACCAAATTGAAACTTCTCTCTCGTCTTTGTGACACGTTAACATACTCATATTTCGATCAAAATATTTTGCAATCAAATTTAATAATCCATTGTTATTAGAATATATAGTTAATGTTGCCAAATTTTTACATTGATTAAGGATAGTGTTTATTTGTTTTAGATTATTTATTAATACTTTTAAATGTTTTATATGATATGGTAAAATTGAATGAATATTTTCCATAGTTTCGTTATATGAATATCCATTAACAGTAGTCTTAATAATTAGTGTGGAAAGATTACAAGCTTGTTTCAGAAAATAACCAATATTTAGAAATGTATTTCTATCATATCGAGGAAAAAACGCACTAATTATATCTATGACAACTAAACGTGAAATATCGACGTATGCGGATAATTTTTGTAAGGAAAAAGTTGATTGGGCATCAAACATTATCAGTTCAAGTATTGTTACTTTGGAAAACAATGGACAATTTCCAGTTCTCATCTAAAAATAGTCAAAAACAAAACTATTAATACAATCGGAGTCGGACAGTTGCGCTCTAAGACACTTGATCGTTAGAACAGATGCTGATCGAATAGACTTTAGGAGGTATTTTGAATAAGTTCATACTAATTTTAAAGAAATAAAAAGAATTGATCGTACCTAAAATGATCATTTTAATTCTGTTACACAATTAACAAAATTTTCGAAGCAGTCGCAAAATAAAATAATAATACATATAAACACATTATTATTTCTATGATAAATCTCTTTCTTAGTTAAACAATAGCTTTCCTTATTCTGTAGTGAAGCTCGAAAAATATTTTGTTGTTGATGCAGAATCATTTTTGATATATTATTAATCGAAAATACCATGTAAAAGTAGATTCATACTGAATGAAGAATACAAATATGTACGCATATTCTCATGAATAATCTCATATTTTCTGTATTTTTCTGAAATAATAATATTTCGATGTATTAAATCGTCCTTTATTACGATCGTAATACTGAGTGACATAAAAAGCCGTATTGCTATATTTACTGTCATAGGCGACGCGCCTGCACTACAAGGGATATCAATTAATTCTTCTAAAATAAAATTGGGGAAGCAATACGGACTTATTGCTTTCCTTAACTGTCTTCGTTTAATTGATAGTAGTATATAGTGTGACAGACATATAAGTGTAAAATTGTTACTCATATAGACATGATCAGTGCACCAGAAAAGTACATGGGGCACTACAAAAGTTTTTTTCGGCCGTTTCTTCTAAAAGACTCAATTCGATTTCAAGTATTTCGTTATAATGCTTAGACATATTTAGGATAATGTGCAAAATTTTCGACTTCTAAATCTTGTACGTCTTTGTGATCCGTCGTTTCTTTTATTTGAGATGCACGCAACTTGCTAATGGATGATTAATATTGAATGAGAGAATCTCATATTTCATATTTCGATCCGTAAATATATTCTATTTAAAAAACAAAATATGCCCCAGAGGCCGAAACGGGGCGAATTTTCCACTCCCCACCCCGCCTCGCCCCGCTCTTCATTATTTTTGCTTCCCCGACCCCGCTTCGCCCCGCTCTTTAGTTTTTTTCTTCCCCGACCCCGTCCCGCCCCGACTTTCAGCGACTCTTCCTTAATGCTTATACGAATTCTGAATGTAAAACTGAAGAACAAGAAGGTTTTCCAGGAATCTACTTCATTCTGCCCATCCCCGTCCCCGCCCAGCTCCGACCTAAATTTTTTTTGGTCGCCCCGTCCTCGCCCCGCCCCGCTATTACACGCCAATTCTCTCTCCATCCCCGCCCCGTCCAGCCAAAAATGCTCCCCGTTTCGGTCTCTGACATGCCAGAAGATGCAGCGTGAAAAGCTTGAAAATTTACAGAGGACAACTAATTTCACAGTTGTATTTCTAGTGTCCAAGAACTGACAAAGTTCTAAAGAAAAAAAATTTGATAGTGCGAAATCAGTGTTTTTTTTTATAATAGATCAATTCGTTTTTCTTCTACTATCTTTGTTATACATAAGATTTTCTATTAAACAAAAAATAAAACATCCCATCAAATGTAGCATGAAAAGCTCTATAATTTACATAAAACTGCGTATTTTACAGTTGCATTTTTTGTTTTCGAAATTGATAAAATCCTGAACAATAAAGTTTTGAATCAGCAAAAAAGTCGGATTTTGGATATGCGGTGAACGCGTAAGGGTGTGGATGTGGATCTTATGTGCTTGACCTATACCTACACTACACCCACACCCACACCCGCACCCACACCCACACCACACACCCACACACCCACACCCACCTTTTAATAAGACATTCTCAGAAATTTTATACTTTTTTGACGTAGAAAATTAAGGTGCTAGTAATTCAAAAATGAAGTAAACTTTTTTTCTTGGATATTTTTATTTTAAAAAAATGAAAAAGATAAATAAATTTTGTAACGGTCAATGCATAAGAATTCATTTAACGATTAGATGTATTGCCAAGGGATCAAAATTTCAAAAGCTTCCATAAACTAGTGAAAACAATCATGTTAAGTTGGTTTCTTTAACAATTTTCTTTTGAAAAACACGAAAAAATAAACGTTTAATGATGAGTATATTTATTCAAATATCGTTCTTTGACTCAGATATCTAAAGAAAAAATCCAATTTCTTTTCGATCAAACTACAAAAAAGAATAAGATCGATGTTATTTATCATAAAGCTGACACAGATGGCATGAGAAAAGATTAGAAGGATAAAAAACAAATATATTAATGAAATAGCATCAAAGTATTACTTTCTTTTTTCTCAAATTATCATTTCGTTGAAATTTAATTTTTATCTATTATAAGAAAAATAACTAAAGTAATCAAATTGAAATCAAACAGATATTTATACTGATATTAGTTTTATATTCGAATAAACTAATAAGTGATATTATCTCGGAAAAGGTAAGTTTGAATCAATCGATTCTGATTCCAATCAGCAAGAAAGTTGCCGTTCTCAAACAGACTATGAAAAGCATATAATCAGTGGAACAAGTGCTCGGAGATTAGAATATATAAGTTTTACTTATTCCGTTTCAATTCTTTGCACCCTTTAGCAGCCATCGAATATCGAATTCCCGAAAACACTCATTTTTAACTCGTCAATTAATTTTAATTAGTGGCAACTACTTCAAAATCTCCCAGTTTTGAGTGATTTTTCACTTTTGTTCAATAGTTACCTCTACATACTTTCATGATTTTGACACTAATATCTATCTTCCACAGGAAAATATTTCTGCATACTATTATGTTACTTTGTTACGCAAATGAGCTGATTATTACGTCCTTCATTCATCAAATAAGTACTTTTAATATCACATATTCTAATCTTCCCAAACATCACAGAATAAAGTCTTTAAAAATGTATAAAATCTGCAAAGTATTCTCTAATATGAATTGAAAGCTTGCCTTTCATGAAAAAAGTATAGTTCGTCTACTGAATGAACGTGAATATTGAGATTCCAAATCGAGAGTTCGGATACCATTTTTTGATAGATCTAGAGATAAGAATTTTTCTATTCTATAAATCTATCGAAAGTTTAGATTTGCATCTTGACATAATTATTAATTGATAGGTCGAGTTAGACACATTGATATGAGAAAATATATTTCTAACTATAACAACAATGCATTGTGGACACTTAACTTTAATTATTATTTTTTGATTAAAATATCAGATGATAACTAACTTTCATTTTAAAGAAAACAACTAAACACTTTTCTTGGGCAACTGACGTTTAGAAAAAGGGTAAAATTTTTTTTTCGAACAGAACGCAAGAGAGTTTTTCGGTTTTTCTGGAAAACATAGAATTTTTTCCAGATATTGAACAAGGTTACAAGAGACATTTCGTTTTTGATTAGTTTGATGTGCCATCTTTTTGTGATAAGAAACTATGAGCGTCAATCCTGGCACTAATGAAAGTAAGATTTTTTTTCAAAGGGTTCTAGAAGACTCTAGACACAGTCTCAGTGTTGTAGTAATATTTTCAAAGGATAAGCTACTGCTGTAGATCGAATGTGATGTGGGAAGAGATACACATCCAACATTATGTATATGAATAATAAGACACTTTTTGATAAATTTCAGTATAATAAATGGAATAGAAGTGAAGATAATATGTGATTGTATTATTCTCATAACTATCTGAAAAATAGTTGAATTTATCTATATTTTAAAAGATATTTTTGGTATAGAAATTTTAGATAATGGAAAATTTCTTGTGTTTAATATCATTTATTCTATTGTATTACTCTGGAGATTGTATTCAGCCATATTTCCCGTCTCAAATTGTATTTTCTACTGATAATGGTCAAACAATAATTGTAATTGATGAAATAAATCAACGAGCTTATCAATCACTTCCTGTTTATCCTTCAAATACACAAAGATCGTTTGCTATGAAAAATTTTCCATATTCAATTCCTGATTCTCCTCAATCAAAATATTACGTTGAATTAATAATAGATTCTTCAAGGAATATATGTTTTTATGAAACATATTGGAAATATGGTGGAAATAATTTTAATGTATTTCCATCACATTGGTTGTTAAATATTAATTCATTCTCAATAAAAAATTATCTTGAATTTAAATATATAATGATACATTCAAATGATTCTTCTCAAGATGAAGATTATTGGTATGCAAATAAAGAATGTGAAATTGATAGTGGAGGCAAATATCCATGTGAAGAAATTTATTTTAAAAAAAATACTGAAATTCCTCTACGATTAACTCAAGTTGTTAATCGAGGACTTAAATATATACGAACAACAACAAATTTTACAATAATATCAATAGGAAAACCAGATGAGAAATATTTTGATTCAATTCCTAAGAATTGGCCTACTGTGTGTGAAGATCTTGATCTTGGACTTTCATATTATCCACAATTTACAGAAATAGGTGTAAATCAAAGTGTAGAAATTCACATATCTCTTTCTGCTCCACCACATCGAATTGACGGGAATGATACTGTTCGTGTTCAATGGAATACAACTGAATGTATTGATTGTTTTACATTATCACCAAAAGAATTTACTTTTAATACTAAAAATTTTCAAGAAAAACAAATATTAAGAATAACTCGTGTTAAAGATACATCTCAAACAAAAATCATTCCAATTTTTAACGGTGGAGGTTTCGATATTATTCCACCTGAAAGGTTTTCTATTCATCTATTACATTAAAGTATAATTAAATAAAATTTTTTATTGGAACATCACTTCAATTTTTGTTAACATTTGTTTTAATTACATAGTAAAATCAGCTCACTGAGCTCTATCTATTCATAGTATCAGTTCCTGATTGAGGAGTCATCGCATGTTTTACAAGTGCCCCTCACTTCATGGCGTGCGAATAGTGAACAAACGAGTTCTCAAGTAAGAATGAGACGTAACGCAACACACATAATGAAAAATTATAACGATTTCCAATCTTTCAGATCATTTAAGTCAAAAAAGTCATTAAAGTCATGCAAAGTCATTTACACCATTTAAGTCATAAGTCAGCTGTGTCCCCCTCGCTTCTTATGCTTCTAGTCTGTAGTTGACTTAGTAATGATCAAAGAGTTCGAATGAAATGAACTGGACAAAAGTGGACTTCAAAGTAAGATTAAAAGACAACAGGCTATGTACGTATCATCAATAGAAGAAAAAACAATTCTATATAAACCCAGATGAATCGATCCGATACTAGATCCGACCGAAATGTGGGAGACAAAATTTGGGTGTGGGTGTGAGGTGTGGGTGTAGGTGTGGATGTGAGTGTGGGCGTGGATGTCAGTGAGAAGTACAACCGCACTAACACCCACACCCACACACATCTTTTTTTTTCTCGGGGAGACAAAACGAAGAGACAAAACGAAGAGACAAAGCGAGAGAGAGAAAGAAAATGATATAGAGAAGAAAGATGATAGGGAACCAATCCAGAAAAGCGGAAGGAGGAAGACGATCCAAACAAGAATAAAGAGAGAGGAGCGCTATAAAGAAAGAGAAGAAAGAGGAACACTGTAACGAGAAAGAAGAGAGAGGAACGATACAAAAGATAATTACACATTACTCGACGAGGATAAGAGGAATGTAATACAAGGACGTCTGTTGTTCAAGCGAACTCTATTAACCTTCTCACGTTAGAGTGTTACCTTCGTTGGCCTATCTCATAAAAGAACAGTTGACGCTTGACGTACATCTATTAACGTCGCCGCGCGCTCTTTAACATTGTGCCATAAGGAAGGACATTCATCGCCTGTTACGAATCCAATTACGCTCGTCCTCAGAAGTAATGTCTGTCTTGTAATTACGTGATCCTTAAGGATATTTGTAGTTTGAAGAACAGTCACTTATCCCTGTCACATATGAATAATGTATTCCTTGGCACAGACATGAAAGGAAAGGATAATAAAGACATAGCAAGGGCAGGTCAAATATCATGCATAACATGCATTCAACTGGAAGTATTACATTGGCAAATGGAAACATGCTTGGCGGGCACGCATTCAACAGTCACCATTTCTATATTGTGAGTTGGAAAGTTCATATGATACCGATAATTCCAAGTTTCATGTTTGATTTCTGCAGATATGCACCGTCAAGATAGTTTCTTGTATGAATAAAAATAAGAACAATTTTATTCAACTTTACATGTCTTTCTTAATGATTAAATGTACAGTGCTTTCCTTTTGAACTCCATAATTCGAGAAGACTCGGTTATCCTCAAGCTGTTTGCCAGCAAAAATAATTGTTTGTTTTTCCATGGGTATACCCGTTCGTTTATAAACTGCATACTTGACTTGAGCCACGGTGTCATTGTAGAAAATATCTAATTCGAAGATTTCACGCTTCTCATCATCGTTAGTAGTATAAACTGAAACAAATACACGGTATGTTTGACGAAAATCTCCGGAGGATATCACCATCCAAAGTGTACTTCCATTCTTGATATTATCGTACAATCCGAGAACATGGTCATCTTCAAGTATTCGACCATCACAACTTAAAAATTGATCGCTTAAAGGTATATTGATCTGTTGTGCAATTTTCTCTTTGACTTGCTTGAAAGTAGACCTCGGATCTATATCAATCGAGAATGGTTCACTTGGAACAGTGAATGAAGACATCAATTTTGTCTTGACAGGTGCGATAACAAGATGCATTTCTAAACATAGGTAAAATGTTCTTCTCAAATGTTATCAATTCAAAGAATAGCATTCATATTTCAATCACTGAATCCGATTCGATAATGTGTAATTCGTTTTATTTTATGACCAATAATTTTTGAATCGATTGTATAAAGGAGCGGAAGTTATTAATCCTCTTACTTCGCACGGTATTCGTCAAAATTCTGGAAATCTCTATCTATCTAACTTCGAGAATATTTTCATTCAACCCATATTGCTACATCAAGTTACTAACTGTTCAATTCTAAGATAAGTAAAAATTTCAACTTCTGATGAATAGTCTAATTTATAATCTAACATCTTGATCAGTCCATTCACACGGTCAATAACAACAAGGAGTAAACAAGTTAGAAAATAGTTTGACTTACTTTGAAATTCTTGAGACAATTCTGAATTTCCTCCAATGCCAAATAACACACGAAGTAACTTCGAAAATAAAATATCGTTGTAGCATGAATATCTTTAATTATAAACAGATCAAAATATTACTCACTCTGAAAAACATATTGGATTGCAAAAGACGAAAGCTAAATGGTGCAATACTTGTTTTTATACATCATGTAATTTCACAATCAAACAAGATGTGTTAGTCATCGAAATACGTTTGCCTACGTCTATACATACGTAGTCTATTCATGTTTATAGCGTCATCTTTTTATCCTATATCAATGAAATTTTATTTTTAAAGTTAAGTTCATTTTTTTGTGTAGCTATATGTTGAGCGATAATTGATTTATTATATTCAATTTTTTCAATCAATTTATTAATAAAATTTATACAAATTATCTTACTTTTTCATAAAGTTGTACAATTTTAATTGAAAAACATATCTGTTCTATCAAACATACAACAGCGAACGAATTTTATTTATTTCTCATGTTTTAATTATTTCTTTTCACTTTTCTGATAATTTTGTCTCAGTTTCACTCAATATTTTGTTTTCTTTCTTCATACTTTGTTTACATTTCAATCGAAAATTACTAATTAAAACACAATTTTGCGGCATATCATAGTTACGTGTAAAAATTTATTACATCGAGATATGAGTATAGTAATACTTTTTGTGCTGAAGATAATATTATTTATCTTTCATTATTACTGTGAGAGTGATAGACATATATGATGTAGTTTGGAATAATAGGTCGTTCTTTTTTGTTTTGAGTTGAAGTTTCTTGAAGAACATAATATACATTTCAACCAGTTACATAGTGAAGATAATACTAAAAATATTCAACCACGCAAATGGTATCATCATCGTTGGGTTAAGATTATCTGTATATCTTTTATTGTTTTAACAATATTTACAGTTACTCTCTCTCTCTGGTGTTAAAATTTGTTATTCTTGCACCAAGTATACCGGAAACTAACACAATTGCTATCACATCATCACTACCAGCAAAAGTGACAACAATATCAACATCAACTTCAGCAACAGCTACCACTACTACTCAACAGCCAAGTAAGCTTTATAGTAACGCTTAGTAATTCAAACTTTACTATAAGAAAAACAAATGAAATAATAATGATTATCATATTGATTATTTCTTGTCTTTATCAAAGTTTATTTCATTTGGTTGATATTTATATAATGAAATTCATTTTTCTCTTCGTTTGATATCACTATATAAAGAGATTTATAAGAAGAATAAGGTTATTTAATTCAGCTGAAAATCATCAAAAAATTTTTGAAAAATATCTAGAATCGCTGAATCAACAATTGGGTGTGGGTGGGTGTGGGTGTGAGGGTGTGGGTGTGGGTGTGTGGGTGTGGGTGTGTGGGTGTGGGTGTGTGGCTGGGTGTGGGAGGGTGTGGGTGTGGGAGGGTGTGGGTGTGGGTGGGGTGTGGGTGTGAGTGTGGGTGTGGGTGGGGTGTGGGTGTGAGTGTGGGTGTGGGTGTGGGTGTGGATTTGGTTCTTCTCTTTCCACACCCACACCCCACACGCACACCCACACCGGCACCCACATCCTCAAATTGTATCAAGACAATGTATAGTTTCATCTAGAATTAATAATTGACAAAAATCATTTACAACTGTTAGAAGTTGTTTAGCTAAAATAAAATGATAGATCTTATATGAGCATGGGAGTTTTAAAATCAAATGTTTTTCCTGAGCTCATTAGTAATAAATGAATTGAAGGAAAGTTTTGTCTACAAATTACTGAGTGATGATGTGTGTGTGGTTGGAGGCAAAAGTTACCTCTATACACAGATACCCACCTACACCCACATCCTGTTGGCAATAGTAGAAGCTATTATCGATTGACAAGACATTGCAGTCCATCATCCTTTTCTTATAAAACCTAAGGCAACTAAAAGAAAAAAACAGTAGGAAAGAACAAAAAATGTATAAATAGAATTTAAACATTTTTTTTCTATTATAAATAACGATAATGCAATTCTTTTTTGTTCCGTTCTTTTTCTTCCTTGCCTCATGTTAGATGCATGTAAACAAATTTTACCTGTAAAATTTTTGTCAGCAGCATTTTTAAAAGAAAGAAAAGAATGCTTGAGATGAGCAATCCTTGAAGTCGATAGCAACCAACCAAGCAAAAATCAAAACATTAACATAAAGAGAAAAAAATACCGAAATATATTTAGAGACAGAGACGAAATATTTTTGTTTTGTCGATTATTACAGCGTACAACAACTATATAAATTTCCAATCGTTTGCTTAATTTGAAAAAAGATGAAAACACTATCACTTTCATTGTTAGTATCATTATAATGGACAAGAAAAACTCTGAACCAATGACTAGTAGCTCATCATCTACAACAAGTAAGCCGATTAAATCATCATCATCATTAGCAGCAGAAGCGACAACACTAGTGAGCAGAAGTACTGCACTGTCTCGACCCGTTCGCCGGGTTATACAAAATTTTCTTCTCATCTGGCTAGATGCGAATATTGATGAAACGAAGGACGATTATAATAAATCAATACAACATTTACAAAATAGTGTAGAAATAGTCGTCACATTTACAGATGTTGACAAATGTATTGACTTTCTCACTGATATTCACGATGAAAAAGTATTCATGATTGTGTCGGATGTGCTAGGACACCATGTAATACCAGTAATTCAAGAGTGCCCATATTTAACTTACATTTATGTTTTATGTAACAATCAATTGATTCAGGAGGAATGGATTAAAACAATACCTAAGATAAAAGGTGTATATACGCAAATTGAACCGATTTGTGACGCATTACAAATTGATCGAAGAAACTGTGATCAAAATATGGTCCCAATTAGTTTTAATCGTATTGATCCGTTATTTATGTATACACAATTGTTAAAAGAAGCACTTTTAGATATACAAGATGACGATGAAAAATCAATTAAAGAATTTACTGAATACTGTCGCACTCAAAAGGATGTTTCCAAAACAACTATTGAAAAGATCGAGCGAGAGTATCGAGATCATTCACCCATTTGGTGGTACACGGGTCCATATTTTATCTACTCAATGCTCAATTATGGTCTTCGGCAAATGGATGTTGATATTATCCTGAAGATGGGTTTCTTCATTCGCCATTTACATAATCATATTACAGAATTACATCGTCAACAAGAAAAAAACACGCCAAAACATTTTCAAGTCTTTCGAGGACAAGGTTTGTCCTTGGAAGATTTTGAAAAAATGAAAAAAACGAAAGGAGGACTTATGTCCTTCAATAACTTCTTGTCGACAAGTCGCAATCGTAATATTTCTCTAGAAAGATTTGCACGACCAGCTACAAAGAATCCCAATTCAGTTGGTATTCTCTTCGTTATCAATACTGACACGGATATTTGCAAAAAATCATCAACACCATTTGCCGAAGTAAGCCAAGTTGGTTACTACAAAAATAAAGAGGAAGAACTACTCTTTTCAACACATACAATTTTCCGAATTGACCGTATCGAACGGATTGAGGATAAACATAGTGATCGTCTATGGCAAGTTAATCTCATTCTCGTTGGTAATCAGGATAACGAATTTAATAAACTCACGGCACACCTGCGAGAAGAGTTCAAGAAGAAAACAGGATGGGATACATTAGGTTTCATACTTTTGAAACTGGGTGACTACCCAAAATCAGAACAAGTCTACCAGGTCCTGCTCGCAAAAACAACTTCTAATCTAGATAAGGCAGTATACAATCATCACCTTGGCTGGATATATGATAGCATGGGTGACTATTCGAGAGCACTTTCATATTACGAAAAGTCATTGGATATCTACAAGAAAACTCTCCCTCCGAATCATCCCGACTTGGCTAGTTCCTATAACAACATCGGTATGGTGTATTATAACATGGGCGAGCACTTGAAAGCACTTTCATCGTACGAACGATCACTTGAAATCAAAAAAATAGCTCTTCCTCCGAATCATCCCAGCTTGGCCTCTTCCTATGGAAACATCGGTCTGGTGTATAATAAGATGGGTGAGTACTCGATAGCACTTTCGATGTTCGAACGAGCACTGGAAATCGCGAAAATAGCTCTCCCTCCGAATCATCCCGGCTTGGCTTCTTCCAACAACAACATCGGTAACGTGTATCATAGCATGGGCGAGTACTCGAAAGCACTTTCATCGCATGAACGATCACTTGAAATTCGGAAAATAGCTCTCCCTCCAAATCATCCCGACTTGGCTCGGTCCTACAACAACATCGGTAATGTGTATGATAACATGGGCCAGTACTCGAAGGCACTTACGTCGTACGAACGAGCACTTGAAATCCGAAAAATAGCTCTTCCTCCAAATCATCCCGATCAGGCTCAATCCTACAACAACATGGGTAATGTGTATCATAAGATGGGTGAGTACTCGAAAGCACTTACATCGTACGAACGATCACTTGAAATTCGGAAAATAGCTCTCCCTCCGAATCATCCCGAGTTGGCTGGTTCTTTCAACAACATCGGTGGAGTGTATTGTAACACGGGCGAGTACTCGAAAGCACTTTCGATGCTCGAACGAGCACTGGAAATCGCGAAAATAGCTCTCCCTCCGAATCATCCCGACTTGGCTGGTTCCTCCAACAACATCGGTATTGTGTATCTTAACATGGGCGTGTAATCGAAAGCACTTTCATCGTTCGAACGATCACTTGAAATGCAAAAAAAAGCTCTCCCTCCGAATCATCCCGACTTGGCTAGTTCCTATAACAACATCGGTCTGGTGTATGATAACATGGGCGAGTACTCGAAAGCACTTTCATAGTACGAACGAGCACTTGAAATCAAGAAAATAGCTCTCCCTCCGAATCATCCCAGCTTGGCTATGTTGTATGGTAACATTGGTATACTGTATGAACAGATGAGAGAATACTCAAAAGCACTCTCATTTCTTGAAAGAACACGTGATATATTCAGAGAAACTCTCCCGCCAACGCATCCACACGTTGCAAAGACTCAAAGAAATGTCGAAAATTTAAAGAAGAAAATGTAATTTTTTTATTTTGAAATGAGAAAATAAACCAGCCATTTTAAATTCTAAGCACGCCGAAGCGAGCAGCTGCACAAGTTCGTGCACGCGCGACCAAGAATACCCTCCGTATTCTGTTGGCTCGTACAGCGGACAAAGTCAGCAATGGTAAGACAAACATACATTTATGGATGTATGACATGTACCACCCTTGTCAATATCTTCGAAAAGACGATGACAAGATAGAAACTGCTAGTCATACATATATTATATATAAATGCATGTTATGAAGGTTTACCATGTGCACGTCTGTACAAGTCACCAACAGAACGTCAGACATTCCTGCCAAGGCTGTGGGTGTGGCTATCTTGAGGGTGTGGGTGGGGTGTAGGTGTGGGTGTGTGGGTGTGGGTGTGGGGTGGGTGTGGGTGTGAGGAGACTTCTATGAAAAATTCACATAGATATGGTATAAAAGCAGAAAAATCCTGGTTATTTCACTGTATAGTAATAAATTATCTTCAATAATTAGAATACTGAACTGAATAAATTGCTTTCGTAATCTTTTATATCGATAAATAGGAAAATTAAATTGATCTTTCGAATCATCTCATCAAATTGTACGTAAAAAAGCTTTCAGCGCAATTCCTACGGGATTAAAAATGTGAAACACGATGAAGCTTTTTTATATAGTGAATGAAAGAATTTGGATTTTCTCTGTCACGGTCTGTGATGGTCTTTGGAGCCCCTCTGTCACAGTCTGCGATGGGTATTGGATTTCTCTGTCACAGTCTGTGATGGGTATGGGTTGTCTCTGTCACGGTCTGTGATGGGTACTGGATTTCTCTGTCACGATCTGTGATGGTCTTTGGAGCCCTCTGTCACAGTCTATGATGGGTATTGGATTTCTCTGTCACAGTCTGTGATGGTCTTTGGAGCCCTCTGTCACGATCGGTGATGGGTACTAGGTTTCTCTGTCACGGTCTGTGATGGGTATGGGTTTTCTCTGTCACAGTCTGCGGGAGTGGGCCCAAATTTCTACCCTATACACTTCAACACTTCTCTTAGATCATGTTTCACAAAATTTTTTATCCTAAATGTTTACTATAAAAAAGAAATGCAAAATACAGAATACCATATATGAAGAGTTATTCATATATCTATAGTAATTTCGAAAGAATTATATGTAAATATTTTTTGATTAAAGTTGTGTTAATTTTCCTTCTAAGTATTTAACACGTTCTCTACTCCGTTATAATTGTTGATTATTTTTTAACTCATATAATTTATTTCATATTATTTCTGTATGCATTATACATAAATTAAAATCTAGCCAAGCTCCATAACATAAATCTTCATGCGGTATACTTGTTGGTACACGTTCTAGATTTGCTACACTTGTATATAATAATTGTTGAACTATTCGTGCATTATCAAAAAATTCTTTAACTTATGGTTTAATTTGTTCAGTAGAACTTGAATAGAAATAAGTAGATAAACGATCAAATAGAGGTGAATATGAAATAAATACAACAGTGGCGTAGCCAGGCTTGGGATATTGGGCAATTGCCAAATGCTATAAAATCATGATATACAATGTTCTAAGACTTCAGTAATGTTATTTTAATAAATTGCCTCCTATAGTGATTTAATCAAATGGTCGACAAAAAAAACCAATTGACAATCTTTTCTAGTGAATCGACCCCCATGTCGCTTCTTTTTTATTAAAACCGTCGGTTAACCGCGGTTTGTGAAAAAACCGCCGGTTCGACCGGTTCATTTGTTTTTCATCAGTTTTCGACCGATTTTTTGATAAAATTAATATTGGTCTTTCTAAGAACATCATTTTTTACTCAAAAAAAACAATTTAAGTCTCTTTTAGTACATTTTTTTAGATGACACTACAAATTTTTCTATTGGTTAATGTTCTAACTTATTGTAATTTTTCTAGCGGCATCTTTAATGAAATATTCAAACTCGTAAATTAAGCAAAATTAGCCGATGTGGCTAGTACCGGCGGCTTCAGCGTGTTTACAAATATAGGGAAGCGCGATTTCGACTCAAATCTGACAATTTTCTAAGAGTTAAAAAATACTCATCCAGTGAGAAATAAAAATATATCATGAAAAAGAACCGCCGGTTAACCGAACGGTTAAGCGCCCAGTTAACCGGATGGTTAACCGCGGTTAACCGGCGGTTTTAGACCGGTTTTAGCGACATGGGCCGTCATTATTCATGAAAATAGCAATGTAAGAATATTTTTTTTTGTCAAAATACTCGTCGAGCTGCTTAAAGTTTCCTAATAGAAATCATAAATGCATATGTATTTACTTTGTTGAGTGCGTTGAATCGTATAGAATGAAACCGACTGTAGTAATTGTAGTAATTTAAGGTAAACACTTAAATAATAGCAGTTATGTAAAGGAAAGTGCTCTGAAAATACAAGCCACAAGTTAAGAGTAACTACAATGATATTAAAGTCTTTAATTCCGACGATGTAGAGATGATTGAAAATCATAGACGTATAAAAGAACAGGGCGTGGGTGTGGGTGAAAATAAGACCCACACCGACATCCACACTCACACCCAGACCCACCCTCAAGTAAGTGTTTTTTTATAGAGATTCCACGAATGTTTACAAGATTCATATTTATCTTTGTAACATATTTACTAAGAAAATGTTTGAATTCATCAAGGCTTGCTTTTTTCTAAGAGTAAGATTTATAACTAATTAAATAGTTTTAAAAAGTTAACATCCATGATATTGGATGACTACCACATAAATGTTAGTCCATTGATATTATTTAAGTATTCATTAAAAAAGAAGTTGAATGCTTTGAACCATCATTCTACTGCAAGCACAGTTTTTAAAAAATTTTTACTAAATCAAAGCTTCTCATTGCGTATGTCTAACAGCAAAGAGAAAACAATTATATCAAGTATATGGACAAGAAGCTTGTGCATCAATAATAAGCCAACAATTATAGATGAAGGGTGGCCGAAAACAATAAATACAAATGCAGCTAGCAACAAAAGATCAAAAGATAATTACATGTAAACTCTACAAAAAAACGAAACAGACTTCTCAAGCTTATGTAATTTTTAAATAAATATGGATCAAACCAAACAAAAATCAAATATGAATAAATATCATGTACTACTAGCACAAATGGATGAAACAGATGGCGTGCTTTTATTATTTGAAATTGTAGATGGACGTTTATGTTATTTTCATTCGATACAGTTTTACTTGTTTATGACTTATTTTCAAATATCTAATGATTCATAGAAAATATTTGACATAAAAAAGGAAGTACAGGTATATTACTTATTCTTATCACATGGAGAAGCATTTGGGTCTATAATAGTCACGTTTATTTGCCGTTCTGTTTGCTTCAGGTAAGATGATATATATATATGAAATGAAAAAAATGATATGAAAATGTATTCAATGTATTTTATAGTGACAAAAATTTTTCCATCATGTCCAATTTTCAAATAAACATAAATCAAGTGAAACGACAATCGAGTTTCATGGAACCTTTCGACGTAGAAATAAAGAAACAAAGGAGTAAGTTACATTTTACATCCATAAACTTAATCACTTTCTTCCTTTTGAATTTTTTCCATGTCATCAGCAATATCACAAAATGAAAAGTAAGCAACAAAAAGTTGCCTTAATGTTTTATATCTTTCTTATTTTTGAAGGATATTAATCACTACAATCGAAAATTTATCAAATGAAGTTTTTTATGAAATTTTTGATTATCTCGATGGTTGCTGTATTTATAAAGCATTTTCTAATCTTAATAATCGTTTTCAGCGTCTTATCACTTCGTCATCACTCTTACTTAAAATTAAATTTTCCGATCACTTTCGAGCAGAGATAAAAGATAGCTGTAACAGTGTTATCATTCCCAACAGACATCGAATAATTTCGTTTGATTTTTTTGATTTATCATGCATTAATGAGTTTTTTGAACAATGTGTCATTGATTCATCATTCAATCGTCTTCAATCAGTTAAATTCAACCAAATCTCATCGGATAAATTTATGGAACTTCTTTTTTATTTAAATCCTCTCCCTCATCTCTTCTCATTGACCGTATTTCTTGAAGATGATTATTTTTACGATCTAGGAAAAATATATCGGATGCTATTCCAGCTGTCTTCCTTAAAATATAACTGTCTGACATTACCTGAAGATAATGAATTAACAGCTTTGGTGCCTTTTGCTATTAATGAACGATTTAGTACTATAGAATATTTAATTATGATACATAATTGTACTGTCAATGAACTTACGTCGATTCTCTATCACATACCCCGACTACGCCATCTGTCTTGTGGAGATTTATTGGAATCATATGACGACATGGATAACGAAATATCATTAACACTACCCAATTTGACATATGTTTCATTTGCTGAATGTGTTATAGAGTTTGATGAATTTGAAAAATTCATGAAAAAGATATGTGATCAATTAAAAGTTTTGAATATCTGGAGATTGTGTAATGTGAATTATATTGATCCTGATCGATGGAAATCATTAATTTTACAATACATGCCTCATTTGTTGGAGTTTACTGTACAATGTCTGATAAATGTTGATGATAATTTTAAAGATATCTATTTCGAAAATGTTGATGATATAATTTTAAAGATATCTATTTCGATAAATTCCTCACACAGTTCAATTCTCAATTTTGGATTAATCATGGATGGGTGTTTGGACTTGCCTTTAATTCTGGAAAAATATTTTATTCAATTAAGTCGAATCGGTATATCGAAGAATAATCTTTTGTTATTAATATATTGATAATTTTTTTTTCCAGTAAACTCTGGTGCAGGTTGGATGAAAATGCAGATGTGCTTACACATTCTAATTCAAATACATATTATAAGTTAACATCATACACTGTTGGTCCTCTTTCACAGAAGAGTAACAATCCTTCCATTCAATTTTCTCAAACTATTGAACTTTCTGTCTGGGATCACAATTGTGTGGAGTCAAATATATCAATAACTGACAAGCTTAATCCTATATTAATTGCAGTTCAAGTTAGCAGTTTGTATGTGTGCTTTCTAAAAGTACCCTTTTCCACATTTCTCAAACTTATACATCTTTTACCAAATCTTGATTCGTTGAGAGTGACATGTTTACCACCTCTACAACTCAATAGTTTATCCATTGAAGATGCAGAAAGTCTTCGTCTAGTATCAAATAGTAACAAAATTACTAAAGTTTGGCAATCGAGGAACTTTGAACAGATGCAACTTCTTATCGTTCTTTGTCCTCGAATTGAATATCTCAATGTGGGTCAGCCAGTAGATATGGATCTTGAGAGGCTTGTGCGATTTATTTTGATGCAAACTTTTACACATATTCCCCATCTCTATCTATTACAGCTGAATACTTACAATAGAAACGATGAAGAAATCCGCAAATTACAAAAAATGATCGATTCTGAAAAATTACTTACTGACTATATGATCAAACGTTCACGCAATATTATTTCTTTGCAGTGGAAATTAGAATAATTTTCATTTTAATATAAATTCTTCTATCAGAATATCAATAAAAAGGTTGTCAATATATTTCATTGGAAGTCATCTAGAGAAATATATTTATTTATGATTTTACATTTCATAATAACATAAATTGTACAAGAACATATCTCAAATGGCATAATATAATTAAACAAGAACGAACTAGGAAATCAATTATAAATAATATTTGAAGGAAAATTTTTCTCTTGGATTTCTCCCTTTTACTATCATCAATATTCCTTTCATGTTAATCAAAGATATCTGCCTTATCCTTTTTAATAATGTCATGAAATAGATATTTTTACTCAAATATGTCGATAAATGACGGTTTTTCTAAAATAAATATGATTTATTACTGATTTTTGAACGGTGGCGTAGCCGGGTTTGGACCACTGGGCAATTGCTGAAGACCTTAAAAGTTATTGCCCAATGCTATAAAATCATGATATAGTGTGTTGGAAGACTTCCGTGATGTTAGTTTAATAAATCACCTCGTATAATGATTTGGTCTAATGATCAAGAAAAAACAATTGACGATCTTTTCTAGTGAAACGATGGTCATAATTCATGACAATAGCAATCTAACAATAGTTTTTTCGTCAAAATACCTATCAAATCACTTAAAATTCCTTAATAAAAACTATAAATGCATATTTATCTACTTTTCTAAGAGCATTGAATCGTATCAAATCGAATCGATTCTAGTAATTGTAGTAATTTAAGCTAAGCAATTTATTAACAGCAGCAATGACAAGATTTCTTCAATTTAATAAATACAAAACCGATTCACTAT
>CAJNOL010002877.1:0-20377 GCA_905250125.1 Rotaria sordida | reverse complement strand
GGGGGGGGGGTAGGTCCAAATTTCTACCCCTAAACACTTCAACACTCATTTCAGATCGTGTTTCACAAAAGCTTTACTTTGTACACTGTAGAACTTTTTACGCTACATCTTGAGGTATATACGATAAAACTAATTAGGCGATAAAACGATGAAATAAGAAAAAAATGATTTGTTCATTGGAATAGAAAAATGATCTTTTAGGTACAATGGAAATTATTCTCACGGAATTTTGCTTTTTTTTAAACAAAAATTACACAACCCTTTACTTTGCGGATTGTTGATCTTTTCACGCTGCATGTTCTGGTGTATTATACTTTTCTAAAGAAAACATATTAAGAAATACACAGATGAAATAAGAACGAAGAAATGGTTTTTTGACACGTTCGAAAAGTGGTCGTATAGAATTTTGTCTTTTTCAAAATCAAAATTAAACAACCAAAATCGGTCTTGCTTTGTGAATTGTAGAGCTCTTCACACTGCATCTTGTGGTATACTCGGTTTTTTAATAAAAATTTTTAAAGATTAAAATCTGAAATACAAAAATCGGCCATTTATTATGGGACATTCGTTTGAACGAGATTATGAAATTGATATTGATGCTATTGGAACTGCTTTTCTATCGAAAAAAGATAAAAGAAAAACATTTTTTTGAAAATGAACAAAACAATTCTATATCGTTCTTGGATAAGAATGTATTTTTTTCTATTACTAATAAATATTTGTGAACATTCAATAGTGATTGAACACTAAAATTGACGAAGTAAATGTACTCGATAAAAAGTGCATATACTAATTAAAGCGGGTTTAATGTACTACTAGAGAAATTAATACTCGAGTTTTGCATACAGTACATTCGAGAAGTTCAGTTCTCATGAAAGGAATTTTTTGCCTCGGATTGAACAAGGGAAAAAAGGCAGAGCTCCTTTAACAGTTTATTGCTACCCCTACAAAACTGACCTTGCGCCGCCCATGATTGTAATAGAACAAACAATAATCAGTTAAATCTTTTGATTATTTATGTATGACTACAAAAGTATTACAATTGTGAACACATATGTCATTTGTTTGCAAACTAGTGTCATCTATCGACTGAATATAATTAATCAAAAGTTTTTATCCAATCGATTCAATGAAACAACTGGACATTGACTTATCTTATTTCGTACATTTAAATCTTTCAAAATGGCTTCAAATTCAACAGATCCATCAACAACAGGTTAATTAAACTATAATTTGAAAATTTTTTTTAATAAAAAAAAAAATAAATAAATAAACAAATCTTCTTTAGATGATGATGAATATCAAGTTCGATATGAAGATGAAGCAGATGACGATGAAAGAACTATTGAAGAAGAAGAACAGTTGGGTAGTGATGATGAACAAAATGAATTAGACAATTTACAGGCTGTAAAAATCTTTTTTTTTTCAATTATTCTAGTTTGCTGTTGATTTATTTTAGGATGCAGATATGCCTTTGGATGAATTACTTAAATTATATGGTCAAAATTCATCACTTATTCATAATAGATCACACGAAGAAGATGATAATGAAGTGAGATTATTCTTGAGTATAATTTGTTTTTTTTTTCTATTTAGTTTTTATATTTTAGTCGGATAGTTCATCTGAAGATAACAATGAAAATAATCGTCGACATCAGTTTCATCATTTCCTTCAAATTAATGGTAAATTATTACCTGAACATGATGATGATGATACAGATGATTCATTCGAACCTGAAATTGTTAAGGTTTAAATTTTATAACAAGATTTAATAATCAATTTTTATTGATTATTTATATTTAGGTGATTCATGTTGGTGATGAATATCAAGCACAAGTTGAACTACAAGCAGAATTTAGTTCAAAAAATGGACACTATGATGATAGAGAAGGTATAACGAATAGCGGATAATTAATTGCACTCAAAATCTTTCTTCTCTATTTTTCGCTTGATTGAAACACAGGTTTTTTTTTGACAGAAAGTTTTATTTCGTGCATTAGTGTTGTTAGTGTGAACCTTAAAAGTCTTCTACTAACATCCGATTTGCAAAATTAGTCCATTCTTTTTTTGTACAGATTAGTCACGGTGGATTATTTGACCTACTTTTATGGGAAGTAGTCGAGATCTCTATGTGTGTACCTGATTTCAATAGGGACTGTCTTCTTGTCGACATTTAATACTTGAAAAGTAGGTGCCATTTTACCATTGAGAAGATTCAGCTTTGTTTGAACTGTATATGAACAATCAAAATAGTATAATAACATTGATAGAGTCAGTGTTATTGATCATCTTTATTCACAAATAAATCGTTCGCGTCGAAATCATTCCAGAGAAATTCCAGAATAGAAGAAAAATTTTTAGAACTGATGATCAGTTCGAATAGTATCCGATCTGACAGATTCTATTGGGATTGACGCTAAATGAAACCATTAATCAATCAAACTGATCGTTTGTTAACCAGTCAGACTGTGATTGACGTATGTCTAGTTTAGAACTGTTTGTTCGTACTAGCACCAGTATACCATGGTGTATCCATAAGTGCCAACGGTATACTTGTAGTAGGTTGCCGGTCGACGAACAACTATCTGTATGCCATAGTAGAATGGCGAACAAAAAATAGCCGACCATTTAAGTACCGAAGTACCACCGATGTTCTTTTGTCACTATGGACAAATTCCAACGGTATAGCACGCATCATATCGAACGGTTTACTGGTGGTTTTTGTTCAGTTTGAAACACATGAGTTGTTTCTCTTCAATTCTGAAGAGAGAATAATCTATCAGTGCGTAGGGAAGCACAAGAAATTGAATAGACTTGCAAGTCAATTCAAATATCTATCAACACATTCCAATAAGTTTAAACTTTTGAGGATAATCATTTTGACCATCGGAAACGGCAGTGTAAAGGCGCCGATTTATATCGTTTACGATGTTGTTTTCTTAGACTTGAGTTATTTCACATAGGATATATTCTTTCTGATATTGCACTTATACTATATATTTTTTTCAATATGAGTTTTGAATATCTTAATTTGAGTTACAAATTTCAATTTTATCAAATTTTTGTTTACAGTTTTATTTGTTTGATCAATTTAGAAATGTTTTTAATTCTTTTTTTTGTTTAGTACCTGTTGATGAATTGCTTTGGTCTCCATCTTCTATGAATAATGATGATAATAATGAAAAAATCGATGAATATCTCAAAACAATTCGTAATGAATGTTAGTCAATTAATTCTTTTTCTTTTATCATATATTTGATTTATTTCTTTTTTTTTTTTGAAAAGATCCATTTGCTGATGATGAAGTATCACTTCAGACTCTACTCAATTGTCAAATGAATATAGAATTAGCACTTATTAAATTTCGTCAATTACCAATGAAAACAATTTGTAAGAATTCAATTCTTTAATTGATTATTATTTGAAATAATAGATCTTAGATTCATATTCTGAATGGTCACTCGATGAAATTCAACATCTTGAAGAAGGTTTACGTGAATATGGAAAGAATTTTTTAAAAATATCTCTATATAAAGTAATAATCATGGTTTTTTTTTTATCAATGATAAAAACAAAAAATATTATTATATTTCATTTTTTTTTTATATTCCTAGTGTCCAAATCGAAGTGTTCGTGACATAATTCATTGTTATTATCAATGGAAAAAAACTGAACGATATCAATTATATATTGAAGAACAGCAACGTCTTAATGCAATCATTTCTGTCACGTATGTTGTCATTTCTATTGACTGTGCATACGTATCTTTTTATAGAATTTATCAAAAATTTATTAGTAACGTATTCAGAGTAGATATACAATGGCGGATTAAATTTTATAGAAGTTATAGTTTTTTTTTTCATATTTTTCTTCTCCATGTTTCATTTAATTAATCATTATGTTAATATTGATCTGAATTGCATCAATTCAGTTATGAAACAAACTACAGATGAGCTGCTCCGACTTCGAAGCAAGAAAATGTGAGACGTTCAAGCAAAATAAAAATATATGAAAACGTGTTTAATTGCGGTTCCTGTTGAAACGTTTCTAAGTGCATCTAGAAAGCACAAAAACCAGTTATTTTTATCGTAAAAGATGCGAAACATCGTTTAGAAAAGGTAGCTTTTGCATTATGAAAACATCCAAAATATTGTGGAAATTGTTTTTTCATATTCTTCAGATGCAAATGTTGTCTTTTGTTAAGCATCTTCATGCATCTTTTATGATGAAAGTAGCTGGTATTGCTGTTTTTTTGAATGAACGTGAAAACGCTCCAATGGGAACTACAATAGAAGTTTTTAAACACATTTATCTTTCGACATGACATTTAATCGTCATTCATTTGTACAAAAACTAGTGTGCGAATGAATGAAAAAAGAACATGTTTTCCCAATAGATCATTCATCTTTTATTATCGGTGGGACTCACAAATGACCTACCCGAACTGTAACTCATCATTGAAGCTCATATTGAGTCCAGAAAGTTTTCTCAGTGAGACTATAAAAAACCTAAAAGGATTCATACCTATGAGTCTCTACAGTCGAGTTATGACCATTTTACTGAATTTCAACCTGAAACTCAACCCATATATAGATCTGATAATCCTTGGGATATTCTGAAAATTTCAGCCGAAAATAATATTGCTTTGTCGAGATATTGAATTACTAAATAAACTTGATTTTTGTGATATATCTGTGGTAATCGACTATTTGTTGAAAATTCAATATCTCGACAAATAACTGTTTTTTTCGACTGAAACTTTCAGGATGTTCCAACGCTCATCAGATCTATTTATGGATTTAATGTCAGGTCGAAAATTCAGTAAAACGTTCATAACTCGGCTCTAGAAACTCATGGGGGCGAATCCTATCAACCATTTTCTAGTCCTACCGAGATCTCTATGTAGGTCGAATATGAGTTCAATCGGAATAGTTCGTTCATGAGCTGGAGCAGATTAAGACCGGAGCTGCCCATCTCTCGTTGATTTAAAATAATATGGTTAAAACAATATATCAATTATACGAAGTAATAACAAGTGTCTGTAGTTTGATCAAGAACGTTAGAATCAATACAGTATTTTGTATCTTAGTTTGAAATAATTCGTTGAATATTATTAATTATATCAGTAATTCGCGAACATGATCTACTAATTCGATGATTAAATAAAGATTATCTGTTTTTCGAGACTTTACAATTATTACAAAACATCTAATCAGATATTGTTGACATCCCTTATCAAACTGTAATCGAGTTATTTCATTTCATCGAATGTCAAATTAGTTTATTCCATTCTATTACAAATCAGATTTACTTTCATATCTACTATCTATTTCAAAATACAATGTATTCTGTTGTTTGTCAAATAACTTTTTATGTGAATATCATAGACATCTGCGGTTTTTATCTTTCAAGAGAAGAGACTCGAAACTATCGAAATTTATCAAGATTTGATTGGTTAGCAATGGACCAATCAGATGAATTCTTGGTGAAGATTTTTGAAAACAATATTCTGCAGCTATTTTCCAGTTCGATTTGCACAAGGTGGATATTCCTAAATTATTTCTATGGAGAGTTACAAGACTTTTTCTGATATTCCCGGTTTCAGCCAATTGATCCTGTGATGACGCGAAACAGGAACTAGGCAGTGGTAGTTCACCGTTCTGAGTCGAATGGTAATATTTGTTTTTAAATTCGAAATAATCTGTTATTGTTATCTCAATATTTCAGATATATTGATATAACAGAGTCAAATTGTTTCGAACCTAAAAACAAATATTATTATTCAACGCAGCACGGTGAATTACTACTACCTAGCTCCTTTTCCAGGTGATTACAGGCCAATTAACTGAAACCGAGAGTTTCAAGAAAAACCTCATAACTTCCGAATCGAACAAGCTAGGAATGTTGTCAACCTTGCGTAGATCGAAAGTAAAATGACTTCAGAATATCATTTTCGAAAGTATCCATCAGTAGACGAAAACCGCAGATTTTTATGATGTATCTATTAAAAGTTATTCAAAAAAAATAATGCAGCATATTATATTTTGAAATGAATAATAATCTCTTTCAATAAAAATTTATTTCTATTTAAATTATACTAAAACAAGCTGATAAAAATATTTCGTTTAGTGATATGATTGAAAAATTAATTGAAGAACAAGAACAACAACTATGTACAGCAGTTAGTGTTATAAATTCAACAAATTCTTCGTCAATACTTTCGAATGATCTTAAACGAAATTCTCCAAATTCTTCAATTTCAATTGTAACTATTCATCAACAAGAAACCACCACCACAACAACAACAAAACGATCATTTGATCAAATTGAGAATGATATGGAACCACCATCAAAAAAATCTTCACTTAATACTAATAATTCATCAACGACAACTGTCGTTTAGAAAAGAAAATAGAACATTAAATCGTTGCATTCTTTTCTTTTTTTCTTATTTGTTTGTTTGTTTGCTTCTCTTTTTTTTTTTTTGTGAGTATGTATTTATAAATATATATATATATATATATTAGTGTTTGTTGTTGTTATTGTATTCTTCATTGATTATTACATATACATAAAAATAAAATTTTAAAATATTTAGATTTGAAAAAGAAAAATCAAATGGCTTTATGGATTACATCATCACAATTAGGTATTCGACGTGATATACAAATAACTAATTTTCATACAAATCAAAAATTTACTGTAAGAATTGATGTTTGTTGTTTTTTCTTGTTTATTGATATATTATTTGTTAAGGAATATACAATTGAAATACATCTTGATGATGTACATTGGCATGTAAAAAAACGTTATAGTGAATTTGCTGAATTTCATGAAGAATTAATAAAACAAATTCCAACAATTGATGTAAAAAGTTTACCACCAAAAAAATTATTAAATAAAAATTCACCAGATTTTATTCATCGAAGACGTTTAGCATTAGATAATTATTTAAAATATTTATATCAATTTTTTACAATGAATTCAATGCAATTACCTGAATGTTTTGTTAAATTTTTAGATTTTCATCTTTATGTAAATAGATAAGATTTTAATTGATTTTTTTTTTTTGTGCTAAGAATTTTCTTTTTATTTTTCTCTCTTCTAGGAAGTTCATGGTATTGTACGAAAATTAGCAGAAGAATTATTTTTAAATGGTGATAAAATTTTATCAGCATCTACAAAAAAAGTTTTTTCTATAAGTCCACTTCAAATGTATGCAATTACTCGACGTATGAAATTGGCTGAACCACCTTGTGGTAAATAAAAAAAGAAAAAATATCCTAAAAAAAAAAAAGGGTAACAATGAGAAACAAAACTGTTCTAATATACTTCTTCTATTTGTCAATAGGAAATTTTCAATTACTGCATTCTGACATAGATTGAACGTTTTTCGTGGATCTATGAAAATTTTGTTTTATTATGTCATATTTAAAAAGAAGATGAAAGTTGCTGTCGAAATCGAAAAGAAGAGAAGCATTTCGAATATACGTCACTTTATGCACTAGTCTTTCAAAATTATCTAGCTGTTTTTCGAATATTTTGCTTTTTTATTAAAGTGTAATATCTTACGAATAGTCTATCTGAAAACTTTTCTAAAGAATTGATGTTTTTTTTCTTCTGTATTGAAGTAGAATTAAATGATATCATTAAAAATTAAGAAGAAATATCAACAAATTCTCCTTCATTTTTTTAGTCATTTGCAAGCAACCAGTGAAAATTGAAAATAGTTCGTTAGACTTAGCATTAGAGTTAAAATTTCTCTTGACGTTATGATTCATTCGCTATAAATACATGCTTGAAAAAATTTCAAAATAATATCTATACTAGATTTTAGTTTTATATTTTGATTGAAAGGAACTCAAAACAAAACATAAAATGCTTTTTTTTTTAAATATATTAGTTTTGTGTAGAGCAAAGTTTGCTCTAAAGAGATATCTTATCTAGTCTTCTTTGATATTTTGCGGTAACAATTAAAAACTATGTTGTCCTTTACAGAACAAATTACAAAAAAGTCAATTTTTTTGCTTGCAAATGCATTTGTATGCGAAAATAAATTATTAGGGAAACCTACATAGCTTTTGTTTGTTTTTTTTTAAGCTCTTCTTTTTTATTATATTAATCTATTTTGTAGAAAATTCGATACTCTATAAGAATGTCTAATTAAAACTATTTGAAAATTCAATCTAAAGAAACGACAAATTGCGCAAAAAAAAAACGGAAACAATATCATTTTGCATCAGCACCATTTTCCACCCTCGGAAAAAATTCTCTCATAGTTATCACCTGTATGTTAGACGAAAATTCTGAAAGAGGACACAATCATAATTCTTACTAATTTTTAACAATGGAAAATGAGACCAATCGATTGCGAATGTCTTTCCCTGTGTGAAGAAATACTTTACCCGATATAAAGTCATATATATCAAAAAAGAAATGGAAAGAAAAAACATAAACATATGTCTATCAGTTACTATTCTTACATTCACATTTCAATTTAAACATAAATCATTTCGTCTGAAATACATTACCTATGCTACACGGTAGTTCGCAATGTCGCTGGTATACCGGTAGTAGATACTGCTGATTGATTGTCGATCTACCGATGGTTTTTGTCCGGTTTGGACCACATGGATGCATATCTGTTAAAGCCTTTTGGATTTTTCTTTTTGTGAAGTTAGATATAGCTCGAGGATTTCTTTTTTTGTGAATTATTCATTGCTTTTGACGCAAATAAGAGATAAGCTGTTTCTGTTACAAAGAATAAAATTTCCTTGTTTTAACGAAATATTGTTCAATTCTCCTTTTATTTGATTGCAAAAATAAAACAAACTTGTTTTCGAAAAACTTTTAGAATAGATATTAATAAGAACTTTTATAATCGAGATTTGATATGATTTTAAATTTTTTTATTCATATACAACACGTCATAAAAAGTTATTTTAAATGATATATCTTTGAATATCTATTTTAATTATTTTTTATAATTAAAAATCTATCTTTTAGACAGTAATGATCCTGTCAAAGATCTAAGTCATGTTCTCGATTTTCTATGTCATGTCAAGTATGTACAAGTATGTTGCCAGTATTTAGGCAATGAATTAATAAAAATATAAAACAAAAAAATTTAAAATTATCTTTAAGATTGTTGGTAGTCCTGATAATTTTGGTACAAGTACAATTAAAACTCAATTTCTTCCATTTGATGTTTCATTTTTTAAATCAGTCGAAGAACTTGAAGTATATAATAATAATAATAATAATATTGAAATAAATTTGATTATAATTTCTTTTCATATAGCTTGATTGTGTTCAAACAAATCAAATAACTGGTATTGATAATCTTAAAAAAACTGTTCGTCGTTTATCAATTCATCGTAGTTTAACATCAATACGCGTACGAAAATAATAATATTTTAAATTAAAACAAAATAAATTTTATTCTTTAGGAAATTGCTTTAAGTTCTCTAACTGAAATTCCACCATCATCCAATGAATGGTTAATTAGTACATGGAAATTGGTTACTTATCTTGATTTAAGTAAAAATTCTCTTCATCTTCTTGATGAATCACTTGTATGTATTTGATTTTTAAAAAACAAAAAAAAAAGAAATGAATATCTAACACAAAGAAAAAAAAATTTTTTTTTTAAGAAATTATTTTGTAAAACTGAAACATTAGATTTAAGTTATAATTTATTAGAAACAACAATAGATCATTTACAACATTTACATTTTCTACAAAATTTAAATTTATCAAATAATCGTTTACATGATGTATCAGATTTTAATGCACGTGTTGGTAATATACGTTCATTAGATTTATCATTTAATGAATTAATAACAACAGATGGTTTATCACGTCTTTATTCATTAATAACATTAAATTTATCATCAAATAAATTAGATTCAATTAAAAATATTGAATCACTTGGAAGTTTACCATGTTTAGAAAATCTTTGTTTAAAAAATAATCCATTAACACGTATTGTTGATTATCGTATACGTGTTTTTGCTGTATTTTATAATCGAGCAAAAGATGTAAAAGAAATTAATTTTTTTGTTTTCTTTCTTAATTAAAAATATTTCTATTTGAAATTATTTTTTTTTATGTATTTTTTTGAAAATCAGGTTTGGTTAGATGGACAAATGCCTGATCAACGTGAACTTGATCGAGCTGCTGTTATAAGTGCAATGAGTCGAGCAAAACAAAATGAAGCTGCACAAGCAACAATGCTTGTTCAAAAAGTTTTATCACCAACAACACCCGTTCTTCTTTCATCATCATTACTTAGACAAAAATCAAATACTAATCTTAAAAATATGAATGCAGCTTCATCATGTCCAAGTAATTTAACGATTATTGAAAAACAACCTGATGTTGTACTTGATACAAAAGCTAATAATAATAATAATAATAATGATGCAATATCAACTGAAGAAACTAATAGAAGTTAATAGAAGTTTCTTTTTTTTTGTTTTTTTCTTTTTTTTTTGTTTCTTCAATATATATTTCTTGTATCGAATAAATTCCACTTTACACGATGAATATAAATATATTGTAGAACTTAATATGATATGACAATATAGAAAAGTGAATTAAAGTATTACATGCTCCCCATAATTATGCTAGTGTAGAGCCCATCGAGTTGATTCTGGACTCGATGGGCTCTACATGTCAGAGAAAATATATGCAACTCTCAAAGTTATCAACACTGCGTAAAGAAAAATATAAGTATGGAACTCATATGTGTTCTTTAGCTTCGTTTTACTAATACAAAATACGTTAAGTGGAAAATTTAATATGGACTATTGTTGTTTTTCAAAGATAATCAATCACCAGTGGAAACGATCTATTTTATTTATTCTGCATTTTGAACAAAAATTTTTTTTTTACTCGCACTCTTTTTCTTGTTTGCTTTGTTGATATTCGTTCATTGGTTTTTATTTTTGTATTCCATATTTCTTAATTTAAAATTATTCTTCTTCCAACCATTGATTTAACTGACAAATAAGCCAGTTGTACATATCTATTATATCTACCGAAGGTCTCAACATACTATTATATATCTCGATAAGCTGAGAAATAGACGTAGACAAGATAGTTCCAATTCTATCCGAATCAGAAGACCAATACTTTTCATGGTCGTGTAAAACTTGCTCTGATTGTCATATTATCACGACTCATGTGTTCTAAATATATATGAGATCTTTCTATGTTGATCATATGATGACTATGACGAATCAATGCACGACTACCCGTTATCTTTGATATCGTGAGTATAGATTTTTATCTGCACAAAAAATAATAACTACACTATTTAGAATATTCACAAATGTATTGCAGCTATTGAAATTGCGGGCAAGACTTTGAAATATTCTGGAACAGTCTAACGAGGAAAATCCTTCAAGTGATCAATCGCTATTTCATAGAAACATACATGACTGTATACAGTTCATTGCACTGATTCCGAATATCAGGGTCTTAGTGGCCTTTAGGTCTTTCTAGATTCTGTGTCATTACTCTGAATCTCCTTCTGATAAGAGTGTTTCTCATCAAATTCAATCTTTTAATTAGTCTACCATATATCACTAGACAAAATATTCACAGGAATACTTTTTTTTATAGATATTTCAACCGTAAGTTTCAAATACTAAGCTATAAAGCAGTAACGTACTCCGTATATTGACTACAGACAGTCAGCTAACATTTCTTTTTGATTCATCATCATATATTTATAAATAAATCAGAACTGTACCATATGGAGCAAAAATATAGAATAATCGAAGAACTAGCAAACACCTATGCTAATTTCTCAAAATACGAAACCTTAGCACTGTGAGAACAGATTTCTAAAACCAGTGGTAAATTGAAACGAGATTATATAATGCAATACATAAGACAAAATTATTTCTTTGTTCTTTCATTATGTAAAAAATATTAACTCAAAAATGGCACTTTTGCATATTTAATCTTTTCTTGTCTTACAATTGTTCTTAGTATTTGAACCTATAGTTGAAACATCTATAAAACAAAAAAAGTATTCCTGTGAATGTTTTGTCTAGTGATATATGGTAGACTAATTAAAAAACTGAATTTGATGAGAAACACTCTTATCAGAAGGAGATTCAGAGTAATGACACAGAATCTAGAAAGACCTAAAGGCTACTAAGACCCTGATATGCGGAATCAGCGCAGTGAACTGTATACAGCCATGTATGTTTCTACGAAAAAGCGATTGATCACTTGAGAGGCTTTTCTCATGAACCAAACAATGCTGACTGATGGGTTATTGACCTTTGATCTAGTTCAGCCCATTGAGATTTTTGATTCGTTTTCTATTTCGATTGATTTGAAAAACAACTTCGGCCATAAGAATTATTTTAAAAATATAAAATTATATTTTTCTATTTAGAGAAAGAGAAAACCACGTCTGCTTCATTATCAAAAGGTGTATGTGAATACAATGATACGTGACACTATATACGACTACTTAGAATGGCATGACTCTCATTGTGGAATCTCCATCGTGATTCCTCGAGAAGTTTTTCAAAAGAAACCATTGAGATTATTTCAGAGAAAGTTGACTAGGACAAGACATTCATCATATTGTCATCATTCTCTATGGTATAACTATTCTTTCAAGAAATTATTTACCTAGTTTATTATATTGTAGAAATATATCAGACAAATCACTGATATTGAAGCAGTTATTTCATTACATATGTGAAATCAATTTCATGTACTGTCTGTATTTTATCTCGAGACGAATTATGAATTGAATCATTTATCTATTTAAAATTAAGTTTTTCGAAAAGAAAAATTATATCAATAGATTTTTTTTGTGATATGTTCTTCAATCTGAAGTTATGAATTTAAAAGTTATAAAAACAAAAGAATATTACAGCATTGACAAACGAATAATGCAATATTTGTTGAATCAATAAAACTTCGGTCAGATATAAGTATGCGTTGTAATTTAATCAGAAGATTCTGAATGAGTTTTGTGAAATACGATCTAGAAGAATTTTTTAATTATATGAATAGAAATTCCAACTCCTTTCCCTTCACATAACAAACATTGCCACAGAGCGTATATGAATAACTTCTCGTTCTAATATATGAATTACTGGTTTATTACATTTCTGGAGGATTAATTAAAAGAATGGTAAAGAGACGTGATATCAACGGTATACTGGTAGTTTTTATTTGATTCGAATCACAAGAGTAATATCCCTGTGATTAGCAACAGCAACTACATTATGTTTCATATTGTAATCCCATAGGTATTGCACTAACACCTTTTTTACAGGAAAATTTCTCTTCTCTGGATACGATTAAATTTCTTGAGAGGGAGAATGATCATTTCTATACTTATTCACTTTAGACACAACTCTCACAGGTTCACTTCCATTTCGTTGATAATTTTTGTTTTTCGACTGACAGATCGTATTTTAATAATTAAACGTTTGATCAACAAGTTAAAGCCCAAGTAATAAAGAATCACTACTTACCTATTAAAATTTAACCTAGAAATAGCAAAATTCGTGTTTATTTTTAAATAATAACATTGGACAAGAAGGGATGTGAATGTTGGCCTCCTCTTGACCCATACTTCTTCACTTCTACGATGTCCTATCACTTTCTAAAAAGATGAATACTCATTATGTGTTTAATTAATTAAGTCTTAACTTGTCGATCAAATATTTAATTATTAGACTGCGATCTGTCAAAGGAAGAAAAATTTATCAACAAAGTAAGAAAAGAATATTTGTCGACGAAACGGGATGATATCATCTCACACGCGAACAATGTTTAGTATTCGTTTAGGAGACGTTCCACAGTGAATATGTGGTAACAGTATATTAATATCAGAAAATGGAATATCAACCTTAATGTCAGCATACTATACAGTGAAATAGAGTAGAACATCTTCTAAACGAATACACAATATTGTGTAATGTGTTAATTACACAAATTAGTATCAACATTATCTTCAATATAAACAGTATCTTTCATCAAATACAATAATTACAGATTCATTAGATTGATACTACTGACATCTACATCAATTAAAAGCAATTATGCATTAAAATGAATCAATTTTTCGAAGTCGAATCAGAATTTTTTTTATAACAAAGTTTTTTTAAATAAACAAAATTTCATAAGAAATCAAAATGATTTTATTTACATTATTGAAATGATAAATGTGGAAGTCTAGGTGAAATATAAATGGCGATGAAATGATAAACTATGGAGTTATATCTATTCTAATTAGAAAAGGAAAAAAAGAAATAATAGTGATTGTCAGATTTCTTTTTTTCTATTTTGAAATTGTTCTATTTTTTTGTTTTTTTTTTGTTTTATTTTTAGAAATAATATTTCCATCTTCGTGTCTTTTTACCCTCTGTTTAATATAGAAGAATGAGCGTCGCAGCGGCCAGTGGTGCCGTAAGCACGCAGCAGCATCGACCAACACAAGAACAAATTCGTCTTGCTCAATTGATTGAAGATAAAAAACATGATCAACCTGAAGTACAAGAAATACTTCGAAAAGTTCTTGATGTTGTAGCAGACTCTAATCAAGAAGATGCTCTCGTTGCATTATTTGATTGTGATTATGATTTTGAAAAAACTGTTGCATTACTTATTGAAAAAGGTCATGAAGTAGCCAGTGAATGGCGTACAGCAACAAATCATAAATTAACTAAAAAACAACAACAACAACAAAAAGTTGCCGCTACTAAAAATGGACATGGAGATTTAGATGAGAATGGACAACAACGAGGGAATGGTAATTAAAGACAAAAAAAGAAAAACAAACAAACAAACATTATTATTCTTATTGTTATTTTTTTGTTTTTTTTGTATTTAGATAGTTTCACTTCTCGAGGTAAATCTCGTGGTGGTCGAACAAGATTACAACAAAACGGAGGCGATTCTCAAAATATTACTAATCAACAAAATGATAATTATACTTCACAACAAAGACCACGAGGTACAAGTACATATCGTGGTCGTTATCGTGGTAATAATCGTGGAGGTGGTTATCGTGGTATTGATAGAAATTATCAACATGTACAAGATTCAAATAATGATACTTCATTACCGTCAGATACAAATCGACGTAGTAGAGGTGCTGCTGCTGCTGCTGCTGCTGCTGTTACTGTTGCTCCTAATCAACAACAACAACAACAACAAGATCTATGGGATGTTGGTAATTGGAATGGTGAAACACTTATTTATTCACGAACAACTAAAGATGATGAACAACCATTAAATTCAAATGACTCAACCGAAGGTAGTTTGTTTGTTTTTTTTCTAAAATTCTTTATATCATTTATTATTTAAATAATAGTAAATAATCAAGAAAAATCTAAACCTGATTTTGATCCGATAGAAGCAGCACGTCAGATTAAAAATGTTATTGGTATTGGTCAAACACCTAAATCATTAGTAACAGAACAATTACAAAAATCAAAAATATCTGGTCAAACATTAAATGCAAAAATTACACCACCACCAAGAATTCCACAACAACCAGTCATTTTTTCTGATCATTTTGATGGTGGAATTAATAAAATTGATGTACAATTTGGTAATCTTGGTGAACCATTTGATGAAACATCAACAACAACAACAACATCATCATCAACACCATTCTATCCACAATCACAATCAATATCATCGAACAAAATTTCTCAACGAACAACTGAACAGTCTTCACATATTTCACCATCAACTCGTCCATCTGAACAACTACTGATAAATCAATCACAACCACAACAACAACAACGGATATTACCAACACAAATACAACAACAACCAACTATACCTATAAAACAAGTTGTTACACCACAATATACTGTACATCAACAACAACATCCAATTAATGCACAAAATATTTTATTACAATCTTTACTTTATCATCAACAACAACCAGATGTAAATTTTGAAAAATAAAAAGAAATCAAATATATATATATATATATTTTATACATGTTGCTTTTTTTTTCTGTATATTCTAGTCAGTAACATTAGATACATCATATGATCCAACAACATTTTCATTACCATCAATTGATTTTAATTCACCATATTTTATGGCAGCAACAATGAATCAACCACAACAACAAACACAACCACGTTATTTAGTTTCTCAACCACCACCACCATTACCACAACAAACATCATCAAAAAATGCACAAACACCATCAATATCAACACCGACATCAACAACAACGACTAAAAAAGCACCAGCTATTCCACCTGGTATGTTTCCTACAGTACCACCATTAAATCCAGCAGCTTATTCAACAACATATGGTGTTCAACAACAAACAGCTGGAACAAATTATTCAACACCATATGATACAGAACATTTATTTACAAATACATTTATGCCATTAACAAATACACAACAAGCACAATCACCATCAGGTACATATGGATCTGTAACACCACCTGTTCAACAACAAAATCAACAACAACAAACAAATAATGTTTCTGATAATAAAACAATGAAGTATAAATAATAAATATCATAATAATAAATTTTTGTTTTTTTTTTGTTTTATTATTTTAATAGTTATCCACCAATAACAGAAAATCTTATGTTATTACAACAATATCAACAATATGCACTTCAACAATCGAACAGTCAACAACAAGGTCAACAAACCGCAACACATTCACCAGCACAATTAAGTTATTTTCTTAGTCATCCACCTACTGGACCCAGTTATTCACCTGGTATATTTAAAACTTCTATATTAAAATCTTTTTCTCCTACTTTCTATATCAAATCAATTTTAAATTAGAAAGAATGATCTTTCGAAGTATTCTATAATAGACTATCCATATGATTCAAACCGAACAAAAACTATTGATTAATCTTTTAGTATAATGTGCGCACATTACTGGCAGCAGTTTGATATTTTTATCGTTCGACTATTTTCTGATCACAATCTATCAATGATTGTTATTTAACCGGCAATTCACTGTCGGTACTGTGATATACCATGGATAGAATCAAAGACATTTGATCCTAAAGATTTCTATTCTAAACTATTTAGCACTTACGACTGTCGATTTCAGACAGTTTTAGAATATATTTTACTAATAAAATTTTTTGTAGGGACATCTACAATAAAAATTGATCTCATAACTGTAACTGATTTGGGCTCTGTAGCTATTTACAGGTGATTCGAACGTATGAACATTTTTAGAGTGCATCGATAACGTCTCTATTTTGTTAGTTTGAATAGACTTCAGAAATATTCATTCGTTTTGATACAACACTTTCAAAACAAAAAAACGCTGGTATAATGGAAATTATACCAGTAATAGTTATATGTATTATCAATCGTTGAATAATATATGATTATTCTTTCTTTAATAATATAAATTCTGATATTTTTCTTCTTTTATTTTCGAAGGTCCTCAAATTATGTATGCTCAAGCAGCTACAACTATGCCTCAACATCAACAAGCTCCAAAACAACAAGGACAACAATATAATCAAAATAATTCATCAACAGGAATTGGTGGTAATGAAGCTTATTATGCTCGTGGTTCATCATCATCAAATAAAGAAGGACAATATATGTATACAGCACCTACTCAACCTCAACATGTTCAAACGCAATCTGCTGGTCAACAACAAAATGTTAATAAACAACAACAACAACAACAACGTACCAGTAGTAATGTTTATAATAATCAACAAGGTCAACAACGTCCATTTCAATAAAATAAACGACTTATTGAACATTTTCTTTTTTTGTGTTTTATTATTGCTGCTATTATTACTAACGTGTGCATGTGTGTGTGCGTGTGTGTCTGTCTCTAACTTGTAACTGTGATTTGATCTTTATTCTCATAATGGGCACAGCCTTTTTCTAAGCGTTAATCTTGTCGTTTATTACTGTTGCGTCGCTTCTTTTTCGTTTTTTTTTTACGTTAAGTTTGCATTACTCTTTGTCTCATATAAACATATAAAACACCTTGTTGTCATTGATTCGATTTTCTTTTTTTTTTTCTATGTAAATCCAGAGTTTTTTCGTCGTTCTCTTCTGTTGGACTGTTTAAGTTTTCGTCTTTTTTTTTTCTAAACGTGAACATGAAACAAACAAAAAAGAACTTTAAAATGACTTCTTCTTTATCTTCTTTTTTTTTTTTCGTTTATTTGTTTTTTTAGACAAAATTAGTTTTTATTTTTCATTTTGACCCGAACAATTTTCGTTTGGGTCTTTACATAGACTATGCCTAGCAGAGATTCAAAACGTAATCAATATGGTAATTATAATAATTATGGGTATGTAGAATTCATAATAAATAATTATTTAACCTTTTACCCCCCATTAATCCACTAGAATTGGTGTTTAGTCAATCATGGGAATAGCTAATACAGATGCTGATTAGTACACTAAGAGCAAAGTTATTTAATTGTGAAGATTCAGAATGGACCATAAATACAAGGAAGAAAAAAATACGCCTAATTTTCGGTATGCAGTGCTGCCTAGCTGTTGATTCAATTGCTCTATATCTTTCCTACAATCAATATTAATTATAGATATGAACAAAAGTCTGGCCTAACGCAAAGTTCTTGCACTGTCCACACGTACTATCTAATTACAAGAGCAGGTGTATGTCGCGCAACGTAGTCAGCATACTATTGGACGAGTGATCCGAGATAAACAGTCATTAATGAGTTGTCTGAAATTATTTCATGGCTACTATTGATATTGACGTTTAAAACACAGTACTTTATGGATACATATCGAACAACTTAACCACGTAGCTATGACGGATGAAATTACAAATGACCTATTAGTCTTGAATGATATGAGAATTGAATTCATTGTTAATTTGATTCTTTTTCTGTAATTACGTTATTATCTTATCTTTATAAAGCTGGAAATCTATTTATCTTGTGTTATTTTTTTAAAAGTGAGTCATGTTGGAAAATGATATACGATTAGATATTTGTAATGATGACTATTTTCGAATTGAAATTAGACCTTTTTTAATTTTCAGGATCATGTCGGCATCGTTAGTCTTGGTTTATTTTTATAATATATAGAATCATTGGGTTCTGATTCCGATTGTTAAAGTCTCGCTAAGAGAAGGAAGATCATAACCAGAAACAGCATATTTCTATATAAGATATTATTTAAAAAATGGCTGTATGTAATGCTTTATAACTGGCTATTAGTTCTAATAAAGTTTTTAGCATAAAGATCGTATGATTTATAATATTTTCTATCGAAAATAAAATAATTCTAGAAAAATCATTTTTCATATTACTCACTACGTATGAGTCAAAAATAAGCCAAATTATCATAAAAAAATACTTCTTTCACATTTATAATCAAGAAACTTTTAAAAACTACTATGCAAATAGTTTATACCTGTAGTAGTGGTATATATCAACTTGACAAACATCAGAATAATCAGTCTGTGTAACTAAATAAGATAGAAAAAAAGAAAAGATTGTTTCACCTTTTTTTTTTGGCCTCCTCCTTGAAAACAGTCAATTTTCGTCAAAAACATGAAAATTGAGATAAATGCATGGGAAGATAGTCCGAAATCTGATTACATAAAATGGTAAATCTTTTTTCTCTGTTCTTGAAGAAGCTTGATTGGTGTTCATGGCTGTATTTTTTTTGTTTGAAAGACCATGCTAAGATGCAGGGCATAACAGAGCCCGTGTTTTGACTCAATCTTTGTTGTTATTATATAAAATCGTACTTTTATAATTAGAGCACTATTTTTTTCGAATATTGAATTTTTCTCTCCTTAAAAAGTAAGAATTTAAAAAAAAAGAGCTTTGCCGTGTCATACCCTACATTCTAACATTCTCTTTCAAACAAAAAGAAAATTAAGTTTATAGAATGAAAGCCTACAAAGAGTTTTTGGGTCGCCAAATGAGCTATTTTTAATATTTTACGAATTTATAGCCTATTGAAGACTTTACACAACATTCGGAAACCGTCATGATCCGATGCTTTATTACTTGAAATAATTTCTATGAAATGAGTCTAAAGTGATCCAACAAGGGGGTACAGGGTTAAACAGACAAAAAAAAAACATTTATTTAAAGATAAATTATCGTTTTTTTGTTTTAGATATGCTAATGGACGCAATGGTGGTACATCACGTAATCATGTAATACCAAGTGAACCTCCATTTACAGCTTATATTGGTAATGCACCCGATTCAATGGTACAAGGTGATTTTGAAAATCATTTATTTGTTGGATTAAAAGTTAAACAAGTTCGATTAGTACGTGATCGACTTACAGATCGATTTCGAGGTAAATTCATTTATTTATTTGTTATTCATTAGATATTCATTATTTTTATATGATTAAAA
>CAJNOL010002876.1:0-22921 GCA_905250125.1 Rotaria sordida | reverse complement strand
TGACTAATAAAATAAGAAGACAAGTCACTGCTACTAATAAATATTAAACATATATATATATATATATATGTTTAACAACTGGAAAAAAAAAAGAAATATTTTTTTATTCACACCTGTTGTAAGAAGATTAATCATGTATGAGAAAAAATGAGAAGATAATATAAACAATTCATCTTAGTAACAATAAAATCTACTTTTTTCTTTTAGATACTTAATCTACTTGCAAATACGTAATTATTTTGGAAATAAGATTCGGCGCGAACAAATCAATCACAATTATTTTTTTTTCATTGTATCAATAATTTATCAAAATTTTAAATATTCTTTATTCTCAATTAGTTAGTTAGCTGGTTAGTTAATATGAATACTTGCAATGAACAATATCGGTAATAGGATAATCACTTTCTTGATACAATAATGAATACTTCTCACTTATTATGTTTTCTTTCAAAATATTTGAAAGTTATTCACATTTAGTCGTTTCTTTTTGTCCCTCATATAGATAGAAATTCTACTTATACAGACAGAAAATTTTTACCCATTGAAAAGAGGTCACCAATAGTCGTCATTGCAAATAAATTTTAATTTATAGTTCATCATTTGTACTACAAAATAAATAGATATATTTTTTCTATTTTGTTTTTAAGAATTATTGAATATGCATGCATTAATTTTGAAATTGTTAATTATACTAGACAAGTATTTCATTATTGTTATAGCTGATTTGACGAATTTTTTTACCTTTGAAATTGCTATTTGAATTTGTAATCATTGAAACTATTTTTAAATACTTTCTCAGAAAATAAGATTTAGAAAAGTTTCAACCGAATATAAGCAAAGCAAAAAAAAATAAACCTTTTTTTTTTCTCCTTTCTTTAGATATTCAATGATCATAAAAAAAAAAATTTTTTTCTTCTTCATGCAAAGAACCTATCTATAGTCGTTAAATGGCAATTATAATAGGTATTAGCCCTGATTTTAATTGGTCTATCACTATTAAGTTATTCATGCATTTGATAAAAATAAAACTGTTATTTCGAACATGAATGGATAATAATAACCAATCATTAATTAATTAATTATAGTGAATTATTTTAGTTCTTGAATTTAAATTTAAAAAAAAAAGAAAAATCTTATTTAAAATGTCAGTCGAAGAAAAACAAGTACGTTCAGTATTTGTTGGGAATATTCCACATGGAACAACAGAAGATCAAATGAAAGAAATATTTTCTGTTATTGGACCTGTTTTATCATTTCGTATTGTATTTGATCGTGAAACAGGAAATCCGAAAGGATATGGATTTGCTGAATATACGGGTAGAAAATATTTCTTAAGTTTAAAATCAACTTTTTTTTTGTTTTTGAAAACATTATCAAAGATATTGATATGGCTCAAAGTGCAATACGAAATTTAAATGGTTTTGAATTTAATGGTCGAACACTTCGTGTTGATAAAGCATCATCACAAGCTGATGAATTACGTTTACTTCATCAACAAACAACAATTAGTGTACCAACATTTGAAACTGTTAAAAATGCTAATATTACATCAGATAAAATACCTGAAGTAATTGCACGAACAATTGGTATATTAAATTCTTAGTTCTTTTTTTTTTTCGCTGTTTTAATTAAAATTTTTTTATTTCTATTTATTTTACTTATGTTTACAGTTAATCTTCCACCAGAACAAGTTGTTGATTTAATGAAACAAATGCAAAATATTATAAGAGAATATCCAAATGAAGCACGAAATATTCTTATACAAAATCCTCAATTAACATATTCTATGTTACAATCACTTGTTATTATGGGTTTAATAACTCCAAATGAAGCTATTAATATGTTACATAAACGACCTGATGTACCTTCAATAAATCTTATAAATAATAATTCTTCATCAATATCAACTTCTAATTTTCAAACAATATCATCATTAGTACAACAATCATCTTTACCAATTACTTCATCATCTCCATTTCATTCACATTTAACATCAATGAATTTTCCAATAGTATCAACAACATCTGTACAACAATCACAAACAAATTCGAATATAACTAATGGTTCATCTTTATCGCGTACTGATCAAGAAAAAGCTCAACTATTAATGCAAATATTACAATTAAATGAAACTCAATTAGCTCAATTACCAGCTGATCAACGTGCGAGTATTATATTATTAAAAGAACAAATGCAACAAAGTGGCATGATTTCATTATAATATTTATTTATTTATTTTCTTTAATATAGGTCAATTTTGTTTTCTGTTTATGAAATAAAAATGTAACGTAGTAATATATCATAATAAAACTATTCTATTAGGATGAATATTTATTGAAATCATACATTTTCTAACGAGAAATGTAGTAAAGAATAACGAAAAAAAAAAACAGAAGAAATTCTTAATGAATATTCCATTGAGATTCTAGGCAGTGCATTAGCAAAGCAATAGGATTGTAATTGCTTCTACTGATATCTCCCTATTCTGATGATTCGTATGGAAAGACTGATACACATTGCTAGAAATTTGTTTTATTCTATTTGTTGTATAGCTATTCCTTTGTCACATATATCTGACATCTATCTTTATTAAAGAAACTGAAGGTCAATTAATTAATATTATATAATTGAATAAACACAAAGATCATTGTTCTTTTTTTTTCTTGTTAATGACAATAGAAACAAAAATGCTTTTTAGCTTTCTCGATTTTATGCTTATTTTAGACTTTTACAATTTTTTGATTATGTTCTAATTTATTAGATAAATGTTTGAAACAAGTAAAATTTCTTATTATTTCACAAATAAACCAGAAATTCCATTACAAAAAAAATCTAATACATCTAACGGTATAGCTATTGTAACTACAAATGAAACAGCTTTATTAGGTGAAACTGATTAGGGATGTACCAATTTCTAGAACATAATATCACAGATGACATTTTTTCCTTTATTAAGATTGTAGTTCTCTGTCGATTCTTCATATCAGTCATGGTCACTTGTCCTTGCTCTATCTGAAACTGTAGTCGAAATTCATGAATTCCAAAACATCTGTTTCGTATTTCATGAATTTCGACTACAGCTTCGGATAGAGCAAGAAAAAGTGACCATTACTGATATGAAGAATGGACAGAGAACTACATTCTTAATAAGAAAAAAACATATAATCTTTGACATTGTGTTCTAGAAATTGGTACATCGCTAAAATTGATAATGTAACATCAGTGCCATTCTCTGGAGGGTGTGGATGTTGGTGTTGATCTTATCTAGTTTATCTTTATTTTATATTGAATGCAGTTTTAAAATTGATTTAGGTACTATTGTAAATGAATTTGTATCAAAAAAATATATTTTGACAAAAAATTAAGCTGATCAATATAAGACTAGGACTGAAATATTTTTTTTTTAATAATTACCCATTAAAAAAAATTACTAACTCTCTAGAAAGTTTTGTTAGCGCTACCTATGATTAACATTATAAACAACAATACAATCGTTCGATACAAATTATCTTTTTTCATTGTGTTTGTGTTTGTAAGGAAACATTTTATCAATGTTAATAGTCTATTCGAATAAAAAAACTTGCCGATATCGAGTCATTCAAATGAATAATCTTATGATAAAGTAAAGTACAATTTATAGAAGTCAATATCTGATTGCACATTTATCTAATATCACTTCACGATCACTTGCTTTTGGCACTCTTATGTTCGACATACTGATCCGTCCAATCTCGTGTTCATTTACATCTACAGAATCATGCAACATACTCAGCCAACTTGAATAATCTTGACTTGTGTATGCCATGCAATTATCGAGAAGAATAGAAAGTTAACCAAAATATGTCAATGAAGTGAAGTGAAGTAAGAAAATGAGTACATGTCAATCTCGTCATGTCTCATACATATAATACAATTTAAGACTGTCGGTCACACTTTTTTTTCTCTTTCGGTACGATAGTACAGGTGATATGTAAAAAGTCTCATCAACATTAAAATTTTATCTTTATTCATTAATAATATACGCATATTTCTTCTACTTTTTTCTGATATGAAAAGAAACTATAATGCAAAAGAAAAAGCAAAATTCTCTAAAGAGAATCATGTTTTTTTTTGTCAAAATATATAAACACTCTTCTCATCATTTAGGATTGACCAGATGCTTTCGTTATATTCGATAAAAGAATATTTTTTCGAGATATTAAATCCTGCTATGTTTCATCTGTTTTAACAGAGAATACAATATTTTTATTTATATATACAAACAAACTGTTCATACAGTGCAAATTTAAAAAAAAAAGAGAAAGATTTAATTTAAGATCATATTTTCTTTGTCATTTTCATGAACAATAAGATGTCTTTTAAAATTTGTTTGTTTTCAAAAACCATGATTACAATAAGAACAACGAAATGGCCATACACCATTATGTATATGTATATGATAACGTAAATCAACTGGTGTAACAAAAGTTTTTGAACATTGTAAACATTGATGTGGTTTGCTTTAATAAGAAAAAAAAAAGAAAATAATAATACTCTTCTTCTTTTAATATCAATATAATAAAACATACACTATTATATGTCATTCGATGATAATAAAAATTTGATGAAGCTACAAAAGATTTTTGACATATTTCATATATATAAGGTTTTTCACCTGAATGTATTCGACAATATGTATTCAATGATGATGATGATGATGTTGAAAATAATTTTGAACATATATCACATATATATGATTATTCACCAGTATGAATACGAATATGTCGAATTAATAATGATGAACGATCAAATGATTTCATACAATGTGAACGTTGTTGTATACAACGTTCTTTTTTTTTTGTATTGTATTAGAATTTATTACTTGTGTAAAGGCAAATGTGTTTCAATTTATTTTGTTGACGAAAGTATATAATCAATCATAAATGATATGACTTTTATGTAAGAGATTACATATTGAATCATTGTGGAAAACTAGTTTCAATTAGAAGGATCTATTGAATATCCCTCACGTTTTTCTCTATGCATCGATAATCCTTCTTCAAGATCAGACAAGTATATCGACATATGTCCCAAGATTGTTTTTGATAAAAACAAAACCTTATATAATTATTTTAGTTGGTTTTCCAGTTAAAATTTCAAATAATATTTTCTTGATATTTTTCTTTAAGACTTTATTACGTGTATTTTTATTCTATTTTATAGATTTTTTTTTTCATTGCAAATAAATAAACTCAATCATTTAGAAACAAATGATGGTCATATTATAAGTCATATTCAAATATTCTTGTTTACAACATCTATATTTTATTTTAGACAGAGAAAACAGTTATAAGTAATGTTTTTTTTTCTCGAGTGATCAATATTCTCTTATTGTTTTCGCCTGATTTCATTTTCTATTTTTATGATGGACAAGTTAACTTATATCTCATGTGGTTTTAGATTGGCATATTGTCAATAATTCTAATGTTTGTATGTATAAGATCAGACTAAAAGATAATGTCAGGCAGGTGATACATTATCATAGTGAAAATTTATTCTTAATTGAAAGAAAAAAGTACGCAGTAGAATATTAGAGGGTACGGTAGATTTATAAGAAAAAAAAAAAAATATATATATAAATATACGAGTATAATAATTTACATTCAATATTGATTGAAATTGCATCAGTTTCCTGTTTTACTATTCCCGATGACGGTTCGACAATAAAGTGAATACGAGAGAAAATTACAGTGTATGCTAACCTTGAGACTATTTGAAAAGCAATTGACCTCACAATTTAAATCAATGAATTGCTCATTTCATGAAAAAATATTAATATAAAATATATGCCAAAAATGACAGAGAGCGTGACACTTCACAATAATAAAATTGTTCTCAAATAAAAAAATACAATAACAATGGTTTAGAATTGAGAAAAAGTATAATTATCAATTGATAAATACTTTTTCAATATTGTTTATTTACAATATAAATACCATTTTCTAATGAGAACAGTTTTAACAATATATATTCTAAGAACAAAGCCCTAACTCAGTGCTGGAGGCGCAAAGCAAGGTGGTTGAGTCTCAGAAAAAGGGAAGAGAGATGCATGGACAAATCTCAAAAGCAGGAAGAACGTTGTGTGGACAAATTTCAGAAGTAGGAGGGCGTCCCGTTCGACTCTCATAAGTTACGTCTCTATTTAAAGAAATTGTTATTATTTTTTTCATTATAAGATATACATCATCACAAGTATAATTGACATAGAAATTTTTTTAAAATGTTTCTCATTATTTTATTCTATTCTTAGAAAAAATATATTTTAGTTAGAAACGAGAAAAGAAATTTAGATTTAGAATAGATTATTCAAATGTTATTTTCAATTATTTTTGTAATTGCAGATGTGCCAATGATCATCAAGATCAATTGAATTCTCAACCTATAGAAAGAATTTTTCGTAGTAACTTATATTCGAAAGAACGAGTTTTGTCTGTATGTGCTTTTTCGTAAGAATACATGTTGATGAAAGTGAAGTTGACCAATGTCGAGTAATAAACATCTATTTTTTCAATGACATTGTCGATTGAATTTTTCTTACATATTTACGGTCTTCACTTATAAAAACATAAATCTTATTTTCTCTGACTTTCAAATCGATTTGATTTTTAAAAAAATAAAAAAAACAGAAAAGTGTTTTTTTTTTCATTGCTAACATCGTTGATATTGTGCATAAATCGAACAGTCAACACTGGATAATAATTTACCAATCATGTCGTCAATATTTATTTGTATAGGTTCATTATTAGTATGAGAACGTTTTGAACGATGATGATGTTTTCTTGATCTATCTGATGTTTTATTAATTGAAGCAACTATTGGTCGTAGACAATCATCAACAATAGCACGTGCATTATTTTGTAAATTATCATTTAATTGTTCAGTGGAACTTGTACGCGGTATTGTTGCATAAGATTCTTCATCATTAGCTGGTGGAAGTGAATCGTCATAATTTGAACATTGTATAATAGAATTTCGATGTTGACGACGATATAACTGATTATCTTTATCCATTGTTAACCGATATGTATCATTAGCAATTCGTACAAAGCCAGATTTTTCTAATGTTGCAGTTGGTGATCGATTTGTTGGAATACGTTTTTCAATTTTTTTAACAATAGCTGCTGATGATTGACGACTTTTTGTTATAACAGGAGTATTTATTTGATTATCTTTTAGAATATCTTCTGCACTACATGTACGATGAGAACGACCAATAGGTTTTTGACGTTGTAATGGTGATAATTTATTATCATTTATTTCTAATGTTGATGTTAGTAAACGATGACATGGTACAAATGAATGAGATTGACAATGATTTAATGATGTTTGAGAATCATCTATAGATTCAACTGAAATAATATCTAATATTGATAATGTATCTTTTGATGGTGAACGATGACCATCATTTATATCAGTACGTTCATCAGTAAATATACCACTTGATGTTGATTCATCACGTATATCATTATCATCCATAGATGATGATGAACGTGTTTGTATTGGTGGTCGAAATTTTTCAATAAAATGATTTGAAAAACTTTGAGGAAAATCAACTATACATTCATTAGATAAAATTGATATATTAATTTGTGATTGTTGTGGATCTATTGAATTTTGTTGAAGAAAATTTCCATGAGATGATGAAAGTAATTTTGATCTATCATTAATTATTTGTTCATTATTACATCGTGTTGTATCTATAGAAAGTTCTTCATTTAATTGAACATTTTTACGAATTGATGGTTCAGTACGTTTTGGTACTAATAGATTTCCATTATTAAAGAATTTTGATGATGATAATAATGTTGCAGATTTTTCGCGTTGCATATTAAATGCTGGTAATTGAAATTGTGTATAAGATGATACAGCATTTGAAGAATTATTATCATTCATAGTAGAAAAAGTTGGCATAGCCTTTATTTTATTTCTTGCTGTCAAAAGTCGTGGAGTTGTTGTTAATGTTGATGGCATTTCTCGTGTTGTGATTGTTGTTGCTGGTGCTGGTATTGGTGCTGCTACTTTCAATGTTCCTGTTGCTGTAGAATTAATTATTTGAGACTTTCTATCTGGTTTATGTGAAGCACTAGAAAGTGTACCAAACCATTTTCGTGGATTAAGTGTCCAACGACCTTTTGATGGCATAAGTAACTTTATTCTATATACTTTTCGATTGAATAAAGTGAAGTAATATTAATAAAAATTGCACTCGAACTGTTCTTTACTTTAACTATTACTTTCTAATCGATTGATAGTATGCACTGTATATGGGATTGTACGAAGCACAATATAAAATTGTGAACAGAAACACTCGACTCTTTTCCTTTCCAAATATATAAGAGATGGAGAAAGAGAAGTAGAGAGATTGATGAGTGTTTGAAATACGAACAACAACAAGAAGAAGAACAACAAGAGCAACAGCGCGATTTCACCTTTTGCCTACCAATAGTCTCTCTCTATGGCGTAGTAAGAGAAACGCAGAACAATCAAATATTTTTTTTTATGACAAGTCATCAGCATCTTATATTCAATTGATTGTGCTAGATGTGTCGAACATTTTTCTCTCTCTCTCTCTGTCAATTCTCTATAATAAATACTTTTGACGATTTATTGCGCATACATACACACATACATATATAAGATGAAAATTGAAAAAAATAATAAGTGACAGAGCAGAAAAAAAGAGGCCGGCTCAAGATACTTGAAATACATAATATGTGTAGGAAATCACAGAAAATTAATAATAATTCATTTCTATTAATTTTAATTCCCAATGATAATTCTTTTATTGTTTATTTGAATTCATTGATGACTTATGAATTTGATTATTAATTCAATGATTACTTTGATTTAAATAGTCAATAGGAGTAATTTTTGTTGATGACTTTTGTATTTGTTTATGATAACCGCGATTTGTACTATCTGTTAATCTATCCGTATAATCAATTGATGAACGAGTATTTTTATCATATTGATGCGGTTGTTGGTGTGGGTGTGGGTGTTGGTGTGGATGTGGGTGTTGTTGATCATATTTATGCATTTCAGAAATAACAGTTATTTCACGTGAACCAATTTCTTCCTGTTTTACTCGACGATTTCGTTTATGTCGGTGTTCATCTGTAGAAGAATGTGGTTGACTTGCATTGAGATCAGCATTATTATTTTTGAAACAGCCTATAACAATTAAAACAAAGATAATACTAAGAATTGTCGATACACCCAGAACAACGCCACCACCAATCGTTCCAGTTATACTGCCTTTCACTATACCTGCAAAATAAAAAGACACCAAATATATATAGTGTAAGTAAAGAAGAAACATTATACACAACAAAAAAAAGAAAGATATGAATATACCATAAATGAGTGCAGCAAGTCCGCCAATAAGTCCACAAGCTAAAAGCAAACCTAAAATGGAAATACATGCTTCTACACCAGACGATCGTTGTCGTGTATTGCTTCGTTTTGAGGAAAATATCATGTTTTAAATAAAATCTTTATAAATAATATATATATATATTCTTTTTATTCTAAATTGTGAATGAAATATTTTCCAGATTTTAATCTTCTAATGATCAATAATAACTAATATTGAATAAATTTCTATGTATACTCTTTTTTTTATAATACAAAGTGTTATTTGCAACTGTCTCTTCTTCTTCTTCTTCTTTGTTCTTTTCTCATCTGTCAATGGTTGTCATCTATCTAACTTAAATTCTTTTTTTTTCTTCGTCTTTTTAAATAGTTCCATATTAGTGCTTTCTATCTTTTTCTTTTCAAGGTAGGCAAGCACATTCTAGTTATTTTTATTTCTTCTTATTTCAATTCTTGTTTCTTTCAATGCCAATTGTATGTATGTGTTTGAGTAAAGAAAATCTAATTTGTGGGTTTTTTTTTCAGCACCTAATGAAATATATAAAATATTATACTCGCACTTTTTCATTCTTTCTATTTGTTTTATTTGATTCGTAGAATGTGTTATAACATAGTTTATCATTTATATTGTGTTTTCGACGATGAAAAGAAAAAAAAAAAAAGAAAAGAAATTAAATATTATAGTCAACATTTATTTTAAATGATCGAGCTTTTCTTTATAATAATTTATTCAAATAGATAGATTTTTATTTCTTTTGATCACAATTGTTAACATTACTGATAGATCGTTGAAATGACTATATATGTGACTGATTCACATGGTTGATCGATAGAAGAAAAAAAAAACGTTGATTTTAGCATTATGATTGTCTATTTTTTTTTAGCTCATGAGAGATTTTTTTTGTTTATGTTTGATACGAGTATTTTTCATAATTTCTATTAAATATCTCAAGTACAAAAAGATGAAATTTAAGTTGATGTGTCATATATTGTATAATGACCAAAGTTTATTCAGTTGTATATTTGTTTAATATGGTATTTCGAATAGAACTCTTCAGGTTAGTTCTGAATGGGTTCGGGTCTGAAAATTTAGGACAAGACGGGCTTTAGTCCTCTAATCAGTGAGTGCAAAAATCCGGGAAGAAATATCTCATATCTTTGGAGTGACTACCCAATTTCGATTAAAAAGTCTCATTGAGATTATCAAAGTATGAGTCGATCAGGTCCGGTTCTAAAAATTTTCGATCCGACAGACTCTAATTTCGGAGATCAGAAGAATAAGAAAGACATAGAATTGAATTCGATATTGTAATCGATCATCTTCTTTTGCTTCGCTAATGTTGTTTATCATTGTATCCTAAAAGAAAAAACAATAGATGCCTCTTGATACTTTGAAACTAGCTGTGATGAAGTTCAACTGATAGAAAATTGATATTAATGATTTAGAATAGAATGTAAAATTTTTCCTCATAATAATGCAGTTTAACATAATTTTACAATCAATTTAGAATTTTCGTCCTTTTTTTTATTATTAAGTACAGTTATCATCATCAATAAAGCCATCACTGGAAGGTGTAAAATGCTATTATGCTATTGCTATTATTCAAGTTTTCTTTCAAACTTACTCATTATTGTTATTGCAAAATTATATACTTCAATGTTCAATTTTAATTTAAAGTCATTCAGTTACACTTAGGGTTAATTGGCACATGTGTCGGTTTATGGATTATTTTATAAATTAAAATTGATTCTTGTTGGTATAGTTTGATTTCTAAATGTTATTGTTTGTTTTGTAATAAATAGAAATGTATTGATGATGACTTTACTTAATAAAAAAAGGCTGAAAAGTTCAAATTGATTGTAAAATTATATTAAACTGTATTATTATGGTTGATTGTTTACTATTATATAAGTATTCTTTCAAACTTTTCTTTATTATGTTTGTTCCTGTTATCAAATGCGTCAAAGTTAATTTTGTTGAAACTTTAAAACGTAAATAAAGCTTCGACTTCTCTAATTGTTCAATTTTTATTTAATTGAAAAACATTAAAAAACTTTTCTTTGAATAATTATATCCGCTTTACTATATAATTAAACAGAAGAAATTTTATTGTATATATAACAATAATAGTCAAAACAAAAAAGCTTAAAACTTCTATTAATGAAAAAAAAAAAAAGATTGAGATTCTTTTAAAAATATTTATTCTTTTTTCTTCTTGTTATCTTTGTCAGTATCATTATTTTGTTCAATACGGTTTTTTTTTATTCGTTTAATACAAAGTTTTAATAAAACGATTGATTCATAAAGCCAAATTCCCTAAAAAATAATACATATTCATAAAAAGAATTTTATTCTTTTTTTTATTTTTGTTTTTACTTACCACCATAATACAGCAATTAATAATTACAGGTAAAGATAAAACCGTTGATATAAACATACCTCGACTATCAAAATATTGATCTCCGGCAAATAATCTATAAATAAATTATAAATATTAATCGAATTAATATTCCTTTTCAGATACTTACTTCCAGTTTTCAGCAGCTAATTGATTAATATATTCTGCACAATAGATGCATGAGACTAAAATCTAAAGTTATATTTTAATTATAGATATAATTTCTACATACGAAGACCAAGAAAAATAAATATTTGAATATTTAAATATCCACGTGTTAAAATAATAATTAATAAACAAATTACATGAAAACCACATAATGCAATTAACCATGGTTCATACCAATTAATCTTAAAATTTAAAAGTCAAAAACAAAAACAACTTTTATTGATTTATTTTGTTTTAAAACTTAATCAAATCTTACCATCCGAAGAAATTGCCAATAACTAGTAATTGATGTTGTTTCAATAAAAGATTCATGCATTCTTTTTCTTTTTCTTTTTTTATTGTCTTCAAAAAAAAAAAGAAAAAACAATTCAAAATCATGTTTTTATATGTCTATGCTGTTTTCTGTTTTTAAAGTCTTTTATTTAAATAAAAAACAACGAGAGATAACAATTCAAAAGAATTACACCAAAAGTACAGCATTAATACATCCATCATTTTCTGGATGATTAGTGACTTGTGCATACTTTCCCCATACGACTTTACCACCTTGTGTAACCATACCAAGTTCACTAACGTTGACCTAATATAAACAAAATAAAAATAAGAAACTTTTGTTTTTTTTTTTTATTATTTTTATGAGAACTAACTTCAAGTACTGTTCCTTTGGTGATAACACCTAAGGATGTATAAAGTGGTGAACTTGGATTCTTCTTAACACCAATAATAGGTAATTGAAATGTTGCTTTCAATTCTGGATGTGTAACGTGTGCTTTAGTGAATCGAAGTGCCTAAAAACATGTTCAAACATGCGTAATTTAATAAATATTTTAATACATCATTTAGTATAAAGGTTTTCCCTATCAGAAAAAAAAGACAATTTTTATCACAACTACTGATTATAAGTTTTATATATGAGTAGAAAGTATACCGTACTGATTAAAAATAGAAGATTAAGATATTTTTGATTTTTTTTCTATGATACCAATTAAGTTCTCTATTGAATACATTCAATATCAAGATTACATAGACAGGCAATGAGAGGGAGGTTTCTAGAAAACCAAACACGATAGTTTTTCAAGTTCAAGAAGACTGTGAAAATCAGATTTTAAGAGTACGAAATTCTGAAGGAAATGAGAATATCAACGATAAAATGGCTTGCGAATCGTATTGTTGATGGATATGTCCATAAATGATCAACCATAACAAAAAAAACAAAGTTCTCAGAAGATTTTTTTATCTGTAGAACTCATTGCGCTGATCATTTTGGTAAAAAAAAATATTCAAATTTACTCAATAAATCATGATGTTAGGGACCAACATACTCAAAAATTTCGGCTATTCATGACTACTGCTGAGTGATAGTTGACGTTTTTGAGGATTTTGATCCTAGGATGATGATTTATTGAGTAAGTTTGAATATATTTTTATCAAAGTGATCAACACAACGAGTTCTACGAATCAATCGTAAGAATTTTTATGTAGAGAATCAATATTCTCTAGATATAATTTTCTTTTTACCATTGGTCGAATAAATCGTTCGAATTTCGGTGGTTTTCGTGTAAATCCTTCACCAACAAAACAAGGTTTTGTTACTAAACGTTTCCATGCTTTCTCTATATAGATAAAAATTATTTTATTATTTAATTATGAGAAATAAATTTTTATACTTCGTCGTTTTCCTGATTGAACAACACGAAAAACTTCAGCTTCACTAACTGCTTTTACTTTTGGTATTGGTACATCCCATTTACCCTATTAAAAAAAGAAAATCATATTTTTTTGAATGTTTAGAAAAATAATATCTACCGCTTTTTCTTTTCGTTTTTGTTTAATTGTATTTGATAAAACTTTAGCTCGACTTTGTTTTTCACGATCAAGTAAATAAGCAGGTAAAGCACCTTCAGGTACTTCTTGTCGTTGTTTTGTTTCTTTTTCTTCATGACTTTTAATTGTTTTTTTCATTTGAATCTTTTCATTTTGACGACGTTTATTATATAATTTAGCTCTAAATTAAAATAATCAATTTTAAAATTAATCGATTTTTTTCTATTGAATATTTTCTTTTACTTAATGCCACGTAATGTTTGAGCTTTCTTTGATAAAATATGTGGTAAACGTCCTTCTTTTTTCTTTCTAAAAGCAAGAACAAAAAAAAAAAAAAAAAAACTGAATATATACATATCATAATATTTCTATTTTCATACTGTTTTTCATAATGATCGAATCGACGACCATGTCGTTTACGATGAAGTTCAATATGTTCGTTTTGAGGCTAAAAAGATTACGATAATTCTTCTGTATACAACTTACAAAAAAGAACAATATTTATCATTTTCTTACCATGGTACTTTCTTTTTTGTCAAATCGATCTAAAACAAAAGTATTACCAAAAGTGTTCTGAAAAAAATCAAAATAAAACAAAATATCAACTTAAAAAATGTTCTATACAATTCTTTTTATGTTTCTGTCTACTATTCAAATATCAATTCGAATCCACCATATAATTTCACAATTTCTCATACGAATAATAATATCATAGTGATAGATGTCGCTTTGGTTTTTCTAAATGAATTTTTGATTTTTATTAATTAAATTAAATAAGTTCGAACATTTTTTTTTTGTTCAAAAATATTTAAAATAGAATGAATTTTTCGAAAAAATATATTTATTGGTTAATTCAAATGATCCATTAAGATGAAATAATAAATAAATAAATCGATAACATAAACATATGAAAAAAAAAACGAATATTAATATACATCTATTCATATTAGTATTGTTTGAGAACGATTAATGACAGGCGAACCTCCATTAGCACAACAACAACGTGCTGTTGTCGAACTTTATGTACGTTCAAAATGGATTAAAGCAAGTTTAGCACTTGAAGATGAAAATTTATTTATTGAATATGCACATAATAAACATGAACAGCAAATATCAACTGGACAATTAAATACAACAAATACTAATGATGAAACAACACAAAATAATGGCTCTACGAATAATTTTACACCAGATACGATAACAAGTCAAAAACGGACAGTTAAAATAGTTAAACCAGATAATACAGGACTTGGTAGAAATGACATTTGCGTTTTTATTTTTAACATTTTCCTTCTTTTTTTTTTTGTTATATAGGAATAAGTATAAAAGGTGGAAGAGAAAATCGAATGCCAATATTAATAAGTAAAATATTTCCTAATATGCCTGCAGATCAAACTGGACAACTTTATGTTGGTGATGCTATTTTATCTGTGAATGGTAAAGATTTACAGCATGTTTCACATGAAGAAGCAGTACAAATATTAAAAAAAGCTGGAAGAGAAGTTGAACTTGAAGGTTAGTTTAACATAAATTTAGAATAATCAAAGTTACATATGACAAACTCTTTGATTTTCTGATTTATTAAACAAGAATTCTAGAGGTCTTATTGAATGAAATATTAAGAGATGGATACAAAGTTTGATTAAAATACCAATAAAATAAATGCATTCTATCGGTTTTTTTTGTTTATTAGCCATTTATACACCAAACAGAAGATTATGAGCTTTATAGATTTGATATTTGCAAAAGACTTCTTTTATTTTCTATTTCCTGATTTATTTATTTGTTGATTCTTAGAAAAGAACCTCAAGCAAATCGTACTACTTATATTAATTTAAATTAGAAGTGAGAAGAAATTAAAGAAAATTTTCAAGAACACATACAGTTTTTTTTCAAAGATATACTAATCAAAAGTAGTGCTTGATTAGCAATTATCATTATTGAAGATACGTTTAATGACCTAAAGTTTGACTTTATTAAACTCAGAATACTGTTTTTTTTTCTTTTTCATTTATTAAACATTAAATATTCAAAGAAACAAAGACGAATTCATTTGCCAAAAAGAATTCTTCCATAGACTACTTCAATGATAGATTTATATTACTTTTCGATCTTAATTACTGTTGAATAATTATCTAATAAGAACTAATTTCTCTAGAATTCTTAAGAACAAAAAAAAAACAATTTTATTTCTCTAATATTTTAGTTCGATATTTACGTGAAGTAAATGTTTTAATGCAAAAACAAAGTTCATCATATGCACGAAAACAAAATAATCATCAACAATCTCAAGATAATTTAACTGAATCAAATATATCATCATTAAATTCTCAAAGTAAAGATCTATCAAATATAAAAAAACCTTCAACAACAATAACACCTCAACAAACATCAAATGATTCAATACTCTATGAAACAAAACGTATATCATTACGTTTATGTTATATATTTCGTCGTTCATCATCAACGAATGATACTCTTGTTTTATCATCATCATCATCAACAACAACAACAACAACAACACCAATAACAGCACCATCAACATCAACAACAAATGGTTCTATATTAGATATTGTTTTACCTTATGCTCAAACATGTTATAGTGTACGTTTTATTGATGATGTACAAGCAAGAAAATGGTTTCATATAATTCATTCAAAAATTTCTCGTTGTCTTTTGGAAATTTTACCTGAAATAGAAGAATATTTTTATGTTGCACGTCATGCTAATGAAGTTAAAGCATTAGGTTGGTTAACTGAACAAGTTAATAATGATGAAACAACATCAATAACAAAATCATGGAAACCTGTTTTTCTTGTTTTAACTGATGCTGAAATATGTTTTTTATGTTGTGCACCTGTATCAAGACAAACATGTCGAGAACCTGATCTTGTTTATTCAATTCTTTCAACAAGGTAAATAAAAATTAAAAAAATTTTTTTTTTCTATCTTTCATCTATATATATATTTTTTAAAAGACTTGTACAATCAACACGTGATCAAATAAATGATCCGGAAGTATCATTATTATCATTACGTGTTGGAACTAAATTTGGTGTTGTATCACATACATTTCGAGTTGAAACAAAAGCTGATTTAAATTATTGGACTAAAGCAATTAGTCAATGTTTACAAAGTGCTGTTGTACGAATAAAAGAAGTTGTTTTTCGTATGTTAAAAAAACAAAACAAAAAGAAAAATATCTTTTATTTATTTTTGTAATACAAATATTTGTGGTTTTTAGCTTGTAAATGGAATAATCGAACATGTAAATTATTTTTACATTATGAACATGGTTTTACATTATATAGTGATCCAACTGATTCAGTAACAAGTGCTGGTAATCCACCAGGTACGGGTAATGTTCGTTTACTATGGCAACAACCATTTGAAAAACTTCGTTCATCAGCTGATGATAATGAACATTTATTAACATTAGATTTTCATGGTGAAGAAGGAGTTGTGGTATGAGAAAGAAAAAAAAAATACAAAAGTTAAACTAGGAAATATTTTATTTTCTAGGAATTAGATTTTGGTACATCTCCAAAACCATTTGTCTTCCATTTACATGCATTTTTATCAGCTAAAGCAGCACGAATTGGTCTTGTTGGATAAGATCTTATTTTATTCTTTGATTAATATCTATTTCATCTAGTCATTAAAAAAAAAAAATAAACCAAAATTTATATGATGTTCACGACTTATTGTATTGTAGGACAGTTACCCATTTTTTTAAATTTGCCTTGCCTTACACATACACACACACATACACATATTCTCTCTCTTCTCAGATACTTGTGTTTTTCTTTTTTATCAATGCAAAACCAAATGATTATTTTTTTGTTTGTTTTGTTGTTTTTTGATTTGACGTCAAGCCAAACTGCATGAATCAATAATCCTTATCCATTCACATTTTCATTTCTTTTTTTTTTTTTTTTGATGTATTATTAATAATAATATCATTATTATATAACAGTTCTTTTTTTTTTCGCTATGTATGTGTGTTCGTTTTTTTTTCTTTTGCACCGATACCTTAAAGAAAAGAAAATTTTTCGTATTGTATTCTCTCTTCCTTTTTGAGATGATGAATCAAATTTGAAGAAAAAATAAATAATTAAATGCATAGTTAACAAACAAAAAATAATAATAATAATAAGATGAGTCAACTTGTATTTTGATATTTATATTCGGATTCTTTTTCGAATAAGTACGACAAAAAAAAAACTCAATCGACGCATTTTAAAAATCAAACTCAGGAGGAAAGTGTCAGCTGACATACGTAAAACTCGGTGACTCATAATAATCATGTAATAGGTTCGCCTTGTTTTTTTCTCTTTTCTTTTTTTTTTCTACATGATTGTCTCTCCCAACACGTAGCCGTATAAAAAGTGCAAAACTAATATATTTCTACTCAGTAAGAATAAAGATAATAATAGAAACAAGCCCTTCAATAATATTCACATATAGTCGTACGATCATGTGATTTACTATTGAAGCAAAAAAAGACACAAACAGGTTGATAAAAAAATATTTTTTAAACTTTTAGATATTCACTATTTTAAAAATGCGTTCGATTATACTTTTCACCATTGTTTGTATTTCATTGGTTGCATCATCCCCAATTTCAGTTGGTGATGGATTTTCTTTACCAACATTAGAAAATATTGAGTCTCATATCGATCAATTATGGATCAATTTTAAAAAAGGTTATAATATTGTTTACAATACAAGTTTAGAAGAAATTCATCGTTTTAAAATTTTTGCTAATCATGTTAAAATGATTATTCAACATAATATTGAACATGATCTTGGTTTACATACATATCGACTTGGAATTAATAAATTTGCTACATTGGTAACAGAAAAATAAAATCATAGTCAAATATTAAAAAATAAAAAATTTGTTTTCTTTTTAGACAAATGAAGAATTTCGTAAAATGTATAATGGATTTCAACGTAAAAATTATGATCGTTCTCAATATTCAGACCTTCGTCGACCTTATATTTCTGCATCACCCTATATCACTCTTCCAGCATCAGTTGATTGGCGTGATCAAGGTATTGTAACACCAGTTAAAGATCAAGGTCAATGTGGTTCATGTTGGGCATTTAGTACTGTATGTAATAAAGAAATAAAATTAACAAAAAAAAAAAAAAAATTCTCACGAATAAATATTTTAGACTGGTGCACTTGAAAGTCATCATGCTCGAGCAACAGGTAAATTAGTTAGTTTAAGTGAACAACAACTTGTTGATTGTTCAACTAATTGGGGTAATAATGGATGTAATGGTGGTTTAATGGATAATGCCTTTAAATATATACATGATAATAAAGGTATTGATGATGAACAATCATATCCATATGTTGGCAAAGTATGATTATTTAATTTTTTAAAATAGTAATATATATATATATATTGATTGTTTTGTATAGGATGAAGCAGCTTGTAAATTCCGTCGAAAATCTGTTGCTTCAACATGTGATGGTTTTGTTGATATTCCACATGAAAATGAAACAGCATTACAAGAAGCATTAGCTCTTCAAGGACCTGTTTCAGTTGCTATTGATGCTAGTCAATCATCCTTTCAATTCTATGTTTCCGGTAAATAAATAATAGAAAAAAATAATTCATTTTATAATTAGTTTACTTTCTTAAATGATTTAGTTTAAAAAAATAAGATTTAATGTAGGTTTTAAGCTGCTGAATTGATGTGTTTTAAAAGAAATCAATTGACAATCTGTTTATTATTATTATTATTATTTTTTTTTCTAGGTGTTTATTCTGATCCAAATTGTTCATCTGAAGACCTTGATCATGGTGTTTTAGCTGTTGGTTACGGTATTCTTAATGATCCAGTAAAAGGCAAACAAGAATATTATATTGTTAAGAATAGGTAAATTGAAAAATTGTTTCTTTTTATTAAATATTTTTGTTGTGTTCTATAGTTGGTCAGCTGCATGGGGAGATAAAGGATATATTAAAATGGCTCGTAATAAGAAAAATATGTGTGGTATTAGTAGTATGGCTAGCTATCCACTTGTTTCAGATAAATCTTCAGCAGAAGCTGATTTATTTGATATTTAAATTCAAAATGAAGAAAAAAAAAAAGAAAAGACAATTAATAATTATTTTGAAGGATTCTAAAACTTTTAATTCGACTTTTTTTTCTCTATTGCGTGTGATTTTTCATTTATTTAAATTGTATAAAGCAAAAAAAAAATTAGCTTTCCATTGTTTATGCTTGTATTAGTTGAATTTTTTTATTATTTGTACTTGGTACATAATGATGAAATTCATCTATGTTCGTATTTTATATTTAATTTCGACATTCTTCTTTCACTTTTTTTTCCGTCTATTGTGAATATTAAAAGAAAAAAAACTTCAACAACATATTTATATATATATAAACATGCACTACGATAATACTTTGATATGAAATCTAGACAAAAACAATTATTTATTTAATCAGTTGTTTTGTAATGATGGCTTCTTATGTGATGATTATATTTGACTATTGACTAGAGATCATTATAGTATTTCTAATAATATATTGGTATTAATAAATTAATCAAATAATTGAGTGAAGAAAATAAATAAGGCTAATTACGATGTATAGATACATTCTTTGATATACTTTACTTGAGATCATTGTAAACGAATTCATTTCTAATCTAAAAAAGAATTTTTAGATACCTTTCTGATGAAAATAAATTTTCAGATCGAGTTCATCTGTAAAATAGATATGTGATTTATATATTATTATCATGAAAAAAATAAGTTTTCTAGTCTTGTCTGTTTTAATGATCAGAAAAAAATCTCTTCAATATTGTGTTTGCTTTTTCATCCTACGACTTGAACTGAATTTCTGTCAGTATTTCACGTAAATTTTCTCTTCCGGAAGGACTACTTAAAAGTCTGCAAGGGTGAAGGTCCAATTTTTGGGAGCATAGACACATTGCACGCGTTATCAGAATCACAAACGCTAGGAGAGCTAAGTCGATCTTCGTAGGGGCGCCGCTCTCTCGCTTCCCCCCCACGCTGGATAAAATACTGATTCCTATGAGACTGTTTCTATAGTCATTTTATTTAAATTTTCTGCAAACAACAAATATAATTTTTCATATTTTGGTTTAATGGAAATTTCTTTCCCGTTATCGGTTATATTTATTTTGAAATGATGATCCGTTTTTTCTTTTGTATTTGCCAACCTTTATTTTATAGATTCTATAGGTTCAGTTCTGTTTCGTAGATATAATCAAGACAAATTAGAGAATTTCCCAGTTCGTCCACATAATTTGTTTCTTCTTTCATCGACAAATATTTTTTCCCACTTTGTCGATAACTCTTTTTTTCTTTAAAAGACCTTATTTTAATATTTAGTTGCTTCATCAACAAGTTAAGTCGCAAGTAATGAAGAGCACCATGAATTTCTACTTGGTTATTTTAATTTAATCTAGAAACACAACTAATAGCAGTATTTTTGTTTATTTTTTAATAATAATATTGAATAAGAAGGGATGTGGGCGTTGGTTTCCACTTAATCTGCACACACAGCTACCCAATCAAAACCATCATCGTCACCCATATCCATAGCTGTACTCACATTCTTATTCATTTGGATCATCATCTATAAAAGACTAGTAGTGATCAATTCTAGCGTGCCCTATCACCTTCTAAAAAGATAAATACTCATTATGCGCTTTATTATTAGATTGTAGTCTGTTAAAGGAAGAAAAGTTATTGACAAAACGGGATGATATCCATTTTATAGACTCTTCTAAAACGAATACAAGTTAATAATTATATTGAACTATTTAGAAGAATGTATAATTGTTTTCTTTTACTATCTGTGCAGATTGACTGATATATTTAATATTACCATCACTGAATATCTTATGATCAATCAATGTTTACTACTTTTGTAGCAAAAGAAATAAAAACAATTATTTAAATCTCTCAAATAGATTTTTTTTTGAAATGTAATAAAATTATTATATTGATGAAAAATATGAAAATGAAGTAAGAATCAACTATCATCGAATGAATGTTTATCTACATTTGTTAGTTATTGTTTCTTTTTAAAGTGTTGCTAATTATAGGTGATGATAGCTTCCATTAGAGTTTCGAATAGACTATCATATTTCTACTCTCGCTAGACCATAGTTTGTTCTTTGGCACTTTTTTATCTTTAGCTAAATGTTTCTAAAACAATTTTCTTCAAATACAATCCGATTTTCAAAACTATAAGTTGACTTTTTATAATACTCGTTAGCTTTTTCCATATGATTGAGGATTAAATTGGAATATAGAATGATTATTATTGATAAAAAAAAAAGGAAGGACTAACTATATTTTCTTCAAAACTTAATTATGATGAGTAAAAGAATTTCAATTCGTAGTAGTATTGCCGATTTTCTCTGAATTTGTCTCATATTACCTACAAATCTAATCTATCAAAAGATCCAATTAATATCGAAACGGTAAATGATTACAAAACTTCGCTTTCCTTATCTTTCGTCGTCAATATTATTTCTTGCTTAAGGTTAACCTTGATGTGCTATGTATCTTTTCTCTTCTTGTATATTACCGTTCTACAACGATGAGTAAGCAGGAAAACAGACACTATTGTGGTGATAGAATAACTCAACAAATGTCATTGCCATGGATAGTGGATAATATTATTCCTGTTCGTCACAGTCAGTATTCGAAAAGGTGAATTCGAGATAAAAAAAACCTATTTTTACTGGAAGGTCGGCACCGTATATTTGAAACTTCGACATTTATGTACTATTAATCATAATAGTTAATACATGTCTATTGATTTTTAGAGAAAAAAAATGAAATATGAATTACTTATAATCAAAACAACATATATCAATGAGATGAACATGATTTATTTAAGCTTGTATTTAAATATTATTCTTATTTAAAAATTTATTGAATGAATTACTGATTGTTCTCAATTTTATTAATAACAATAACTTTATAAAAATAGAAGAAGTACTAATTCTGCCCAGAACAAAATTACGATTTGATTAGAGATAAATTTATGCAATCGGAATAAATAAAATTTAAATAGAATAACTATTTTTAATCAATAATATCTTGTTTTTTTTT
>CAJNOL010002875.1:0-22561 GCA_905250125.1 Rotaria sordida | reverse complement strand
ATGGATCTCAAAAATTCTCTTGTATCTTATATCTTCTCCAATAACTTTACAACGTTTCTGTTGACATGAATCGCGTTCCACACCGCTGACACACATATTTCAACAGCACAGAAGGGAAGTGAGACGTTTTAAAATATTAATAGATAAGCACTATTTGTGTTTTTTATTATCTTTTGGATTATTTTCCAGTTGCTTTATAGAAAAATTATTTTTGTAAATTTTGACATATTGGAATGTCATTAATGCATGATGATAAACTAATCAAACAATAATAAACAACTGCGTGTTCTACTTTATCTTATTTTATTTCATTTTACGTTTTCGGTAAAGTTGAGGTACTTCATTTTATTGTACTCTACTTTACTTTTTCAAAGTAAAATAAAGATAAAATGTCACCTCTATCTGAGAGCCTACTTAAGGACATTCATGTAGCGGATCAGTCTTAAATTAGTTAGAATTCTAATTTAAAATTTAAAATCATTATATCTACATTTGTAATAAGATAACAAAATAAAGAATAGCTTGTGTTATTGTTTAAAGATTAGTACCTTGATGACAATTATTTACTATTGCTTTATCAGTTTCTTTGCTCATGATGAATAAAATCATGATAAATAAAGTACCAAAACAACATACAGCAATTGCATTTTCACCCGACATTGAATTATTGAAATATCCAAAGACTGCAGCAAATATTGCTGCAATTAATAACGCATCGATTACGTAGAACACGTGTTTTGGTACTATAAGGAAAAAGACGAAATATTAGTCTAAGAAAATCTTAAAATCATTAGCCTATCTACATTTTAGTCGGTGTATAGATGCAAGGAAAAAAAGGTCAATAGTTCGACAACTACGAGTATTAGGTATACTAATTTTTGCTTCACACACATAGTAAAAATTTAGATGGATTTTCAAATTTTTTCTCAAAAGTTCAATATATTTACAGCAATAAAGCAAAACAAAAAAAGCAAAAACTGGCAGCAAAATCTAATTATCTTACATACACAATCTTATTCCATTTTATCATGATTCTGTCCATTTAAACCGAACCACTTGAAGTTGAATGGGAATGTCCCTATTACAAAGAAAAAAAAGACACCATTCATGATTTTTTATTTTAATAAAGAGAGTAAAGTGGTGCCGTTCCTATCGGAATCAAGATTTTGACTCTAAATCTAACTAGAATACGAACTTTGTAATATTGCATGGAACATTTTCTTTATTTTATTTGAAGTGCTTCATTTATGAAACTCTTTTCATGCGCAACTGTTTCGTTAAACACAATCAAATAAGTATTGAAAATATTCGAAAAAATACTTCAAAGTTTTCTATGAAATATTACATTACTTGTATTCTTGTAAGAATAAGAGTCAAAAGGCTTACATTCTGGTGCAGGATAAGTAGAATTACCCTATACATATACATATACGTAATATCCTCTTTTAATAATGGAACAAAAAAACTTATTTTGATTAGAGTCAAAATTTTACCAACAACTTTTAACAGAATAGTCTTACTATTGACGAATGTACAGTAGAGACCTGCGGAAGACTCCGAAACCCGATTCCAACTCTGACGAAGTCGGAGTTGGCAAAATGAAATTTTCCGGAGTCGGATTTTCTGAAAAAATTTCTCGGAGTCAAATCGGAGTGGAAATTATAACAACCTCTAATGAAATTTTTCTATTTGATACTACAATAACTTTATTTTCCATATTAATAAGCAAAAAAAGGGAAAGACAGCACCCATTACATATACTAAGAATGAATTTCAGGAGAAAAAAGGGTCATCTTTTGGCTAAAACATTCAAAAGATTAACCTCATAAAAACATAATATTATTAGTCAAAAAATATTTCATTGTCATCCAAAGTACAATAATTCTCGTCGTCATCAATTATCGATTGTTTGATAGAGTCCTGCATGAAGTCGATTTTAGAGTCGTCGTCACAGTCGACTAAATTTTATGCTAAAAATTTCGCTTTATCACACGAATTTTTTGAATCGTAGGTTTTATTCTCTGATATTTATTGTATAAACTGATGCATTTTGGAGGTTCCAACGACATGCTATCAAAATCTATGGATATGAAAGAAAGTCGGAATCGAACAAAATCGAAGTTGAACTTGACCCCGACTTTCTTTCATGTCCATAGATTTTAATAACACGTCGTTGGAACCTTCAAAACGCATCAGTTTATGCAGTAAATATCAGAGAATAAAACCTACGATTCAAAAAATTTCTCGTACTAGAGTGAAATTTTTAGTGTAAAATTTAGTTAATTTCGATGGCGACTCTGAAATTGATTCCATACATGACTCTATTGCTTGGATATAGTACATGTCGAATACTTCCTAGTTACTGTTTTTTTAATTTTCACTGCACAACAAATGAAAAAGAAATTCAAAATTAATCTTTTAATGATTCTTTGATTTTATTTTATTCGTTTGTTTGTTTATCGATTTATACATATCCAAAATTAAACAATAAAATACATTAGAAGTCGTATGCTTTCAAGAAAAAAATTTTGGAGTTTACCAGAGTTGGAATCGGAGTCGGATTTCGGAATGAAAAAAACCTGACTCCGCAAGTCTCTAGTGTACATCATTCATGAAACTTTTTTTTTTGATATTTTCTTTATAGTTCAATGAATCTCGAAACACGTTACTTACATAATCTTGAATATGAATCATCATCTGGTTGAGTATTTGAAGATCTTTGGTGAACAAGACGTGTTTCAATATTTGCTGCCATGTTCTCAATATTTAATGTTCGTGGTTCACCAACATTATTAAGATTTGATGATGATGATGATAATGATGATTCATAAATGCTTGCTGTTGAACATGATGTATGAAGACCTGATTGATTCTACAATAGAAACCGAACGTATATATAAAAATTAAAAGCTACAATGGCTGTCACTGTGTCAAAGAAGGTCGTTTTTACTTACTGTAGTAGCTGGTGATGGTACCAACATTTGCTTCTGAAAAAAAAAAAGTTCTAAAATTCAATATAAAATATAGCATTCTTACTTGTATCAGTTGAAGTTTATGAAGTAATTCTTCATTCCATGGTTGATTACCTAATTCAATAAGAACCTAAAAAATTTCATGAAGTAGATATTATTCTATTATCTTGATTATTTTCTGTAAGTCAGAAGCTATAGCTTACTTGTTTAAATTGCATTTCCAATTCTTTTAAATCGATATCCATCATAAATCTAAAATAAAAAAAAACAACACGTGAAAGTTAACAACCAACACGTATTCACAAACTGAAGATAAAATTTCTAATAGATATCTGAAACAAAGAAAAAAAAAAACTTCGTAATTTGATTTGAAATTATAATGTGTACGTAATACTAGAAAGAAATCAATGAAACCATTGTGCATATAGAACAAAAAGTAGGTCGACTAAATGAATGCGTGTGTTACATGAATTGAGTATATAACATTAAATATAGATGTCGCACAAGGACAGTACGATTTTATCGGGAACAGGTTGATAATGTATACGAATGCTTTAGAAGAGGTAGAAAATCAAAACTCGATAAGTGTCAGGAACGGACAGGAGTTAAAGATATTTTGACATTCAGCCCTTCCTTGAGATCAGTTGCTTTTTTCACACTTTTACACCAGAGTTCTAAACTAAGTGGACTTTTCCAACATTCTTTTAGGTGTAGCTTACAGAAATTTTACGGTTTCTTATTTATCAATGAATGTGGTTCATAGATCGTGAACTTTGTTTTGGTTTCCTTGTGTGAATTGTACTAAAAAAAAATGATTCTGTTACGCCATGTGCGGGAGACGTGCCACAAGACATATATTAAACCTATTATGCTATATCTTTTCTTCTGTTTTGTTATGTATTTTTATGACTTCAAAACCTGTATTGAAATTAATAACTTTAACTTCTTTTGACATTAACAAGATGAGTTTGTATTTGATAAACTCCCCAATTTCAAAATTTATTTGATAAGAAGTTGCTTAAGCAATTGATCAGCAACATTGTTATTTTTCTAACACGAAACAGTCGTGTTGTTAAATGAGAGAAAAACGACAACCGAGAATATCAGCATGTCTATTATCAAATGAACAGTTGAGCATACACAAGAAAAACAAGAATTTGTCCTCCAGGAAAGCATAAGGTTGTTATATTCATTTCTTGACAAAATAACCTTACTTCTCATTAAAAAAAATGGTTTGACAACAAGTACTTGATTTTTTTGTAATGGTTGAAGATCGATTCCAGCGATATTATTTGTATAACACGCTCGGGTAGTTTTGTCTAGCCAGTTACACTCAGAAGAAACATCAGAAACAAGAAATAAGGTATTCATCGAAAACTTTGTTCCGAACGAACAGAATGATGTTTGTGAAAAGAAAGAAGTTTTTTTTTGTTGTTCTATTAGTTTTTAAAGATAGTTTTGAAGAGTAAACCATAAATGTTTCATATGTTGGTCAAGTATTGTTTCTCTCCAACTTTTTCTAATGACCTAGTTTCTCCAAACTAGTATCAAACTAGAATCTTTCAACTAGTTTATATTTATTTGTTGTTTTTATTGTTGTTTGATATAGCAATCAGAACACAGTGAAACAAATATTCTTGCAACTGCTGTTAATCTTTAACTTATAAATTGGTTTTTTTATTTTAGTAGATAAACACCAATATTATCGAAAGAATTTCACATAAACTTAATATACATATGTATGAAAAATAAGAATTTTCATAATAATTAAAGATGATATCATATTTAGATGTATAATAGGTACTGTTGTGGCTTAAAAAATGAGAACGGCAGTATACAAGCGAAAAGAGAGGAACAACACTTCAAACATAGCCCCAAGTGAGCAAAAAATAAGCGAAGACGATCGACATGACTAGTCTGGAATGTTCGTAATACTCGTCACGTCTAGTCTAGTCCAGAACCCCTTACACACTCGTCATGACTAGTCATCTTTGGGGAAAATGTCCTTTAACCACGTCTGGACTAGTCCAGAAAGTTCTTGAATTTCGTCATGTCTAGTGCGTTTTGTCCATCTATCTCGTTCAGACTAGTCCGTAGAACGGATAAATTATAAAAGAAGAAGACGAAAGGGAGATTCGAACATTCGGCCCGGCGGTATTCAATATCTGACAGGTGTCTTGACGGCAGACAATGACTTTGTGACGTACTGACGTCAGTTTAAACAGTCTGAGTAGCAGAATGACTCGTGTTCATCTGCTAGGCGGTTTGAAGCCCGTCAGAGACGAGCGACTTGACTAGTATGAAATGTTTTCAATGGTGGTCAGGACTAATCTGAAGTGTCATCTATGCACGTCAAGACTAGTCCGTTTTTTTAGAATTCTATGTTAATTCTTGTTCATACTAATCTAAAAACTCCAGGTAACTTTTCTTATTTGGACTAAACTGTTCTGCTACCTCGTTGAAACTGATCTATAATGGAAAAAAAAGAAGTAGAATGCAAGACAAGAAATTTTGCAGTATCTCTATTATGGTTAAAAACAACCGATGAATAATCAGACACATTCAGAATATGGACTAGATATGAGAATAAGAAATATTTCGCCACCTATCTTCTACTAAGAACTTCATGATTCTTAGTTAAGGATGGTGTGTTTTATTACAATTGCGAAAAATTAATGGCAATTATTAAATTTTTATTTATATATATGTAGACTGTTACCTGCGTTATCGATTTCTTTTTCAATTCGGGTGGCGATTAGAAAGTCCTCAAAAACCATTACTGAAGTGAAGGATAGACAAGATCTTCTGTGCACCCGTATTTTAATATAACTCATCATTTTTTTAATAGTTTTGTATGTAAAAAAGAAATGTAAAAGTACATCGGAACATAAAATAGTAGAAGTAAATACAAAATACAATGTTTATCTCGTAGCGAGAAGTTCCAATTTATATAGTTTAAATATATTGTACGACAATTTAATTTAATTTAATATATATTCTGATGATTTAAATTTAAGAATGTATTTAAACGACATCAATTTAGTTCAGTCTTAAGTTTAAAATGTGCAATTTAAATTTAAACTGAAATTTTATTTAAAAAAATTTAGTTTCTTTTCACTATAAATAGTTTTTAATTTGTTTTGACATTTAGGACTTTTTTCAACATAATTAACTACTTCTACGTAGTTGGTAATAATCAGAAGAAATTTCTCTAAAAAAATAAAATAATTTTTAAATTCATATAGTTCAACATTGTCTAAATAATTTTATATTCCGTAGTAGACAATTTTTTATTAAGATGATAGCTTGAAAAACTTTAAAATTGTAATACATAACATCTTAGAATGGTTTCGATCACAGTTATCGCCCAAAAATTCCCCCTTTCATTCAAAATACTGACTTTTTAGGGTAGATTGCGACGTATTTCCTGTCCGGATTCGCTATGCTAATTGGGTTATTGTTGAAAGCACTTGGGTTACATACAGGTTTTCATTCTGCGTCGAATGGTACCAATCTTGAGGGCAGTTGCTGACCAAAAATACCCCTTTTCATCGAAAACACTGTTTTTTTTGGGGTAATTTTCGAAGTATTTCCTGTCAAGATTTGCTATACTAGTTGGATTATTTCCGAAAGCACTTGGGTTACATACAGTTTCTTATTCTGCATTGAATGGTGCCATTTTCAGTAGCTGTCATCGATCAAAAAGTACCACTTCTATCGTAAATACCGTTTTTTTTTGGATATATTTCCAGGTATTTTCTTCCCAGATTCACTATACTACTTGTTTTATTTCTCTAATCACTTGGGTTAGATGCAGAATTGAGTTCTGCATCTAACCCAAATAGTTAAAAAGATAACGCAAGCGGTGACGGGAATCAGGACAGAAGATACCTCGAAAAACCCCTGGAAAAACTAGTGTTTGTGGTAGAAGTGACACCTTTTGCTCAATGACATCTACTGAAAATGGTACCATTCAACACAAAATTAAATTCTGCACCTAACCCAAGTAGTTTTAGAAATAACCCAACTAAAATAGTGAATCCGGACAAAAAAAAGTGTGAACATGTCTCTATTATCGATAAAACAAATCAGCCCATTTGCTCGAGTCGTAATGGAAATATTCGATTTTTTTCTCGTTCAAGTGACTTTTGGGCCACTCTGTACATTCAAGATTAAAAGAATGATAATAAAGATATGTTTATTTAATAGGTAATTATTTAAATGAAATAATATTTGTTTTTATATAGTTATTGAATAAGGCCCCAATCACACCGACTAATTCAAAGTGAATTAAAACAGAATTAACGAATAAATCATCTCAAAAAGACGATTTAAGTCGGAATAGACCAATCGCGTCGCTTTATTTGTTTTATCTTTTTCTGTGTGATTGGGGCCTAAGGTAACTTAGTTAAAACCTTTATAATGATGATATAATAAATTATGATTGGATGAATATAAATCAAATGAAATTAAGAAGAACAAACAAACAAAATTGATTACTTATTTCTATAGGAAAATGTCAGAATTATTAAAAGAAGTTTCATTTCGAAATTTTATTGATTCATTAAAATTAACACCTAAACATCGATTAGTTGAATTTGGAGGTTACTTTTTTTTATTATTAAAATAATCGAACTCTTTTTTTTTCTTATCTAAATGTAGACATATGGGCTGAAATATTTCTTTGGTGTTTTATGACTTCAATTGTAATACATATAATAGCTAGTATATTTGCTATTAGATCTTTACAAAATCATAAAATTGGACGTTGTTATTCAATAGTTATTATATTATCAGGAATAATAACACCAATTATTCCATCAGCTTTTACAAGTAAATATATTCTTATTGAAATATCGATATTTATTTATTTATTTATTTATTATTATTATTCTAGGTGCACTTATATCAGCTATATTTTATGCTGCATCTGTAGAACTAAAACCATTCTTTTGTTTTCTACTTGGTATTGGACAAACTGGTGTCATACTCTTTTTTTCTTTTATTAAAATTTTATCAACATTATGAATCGATTTCCTATTAACTTTTTTCTTTGTCTTTTTACAATAAAGCAGAATCTTTGTTTTTTTTGTTTAGTGCAATCTCAAAGAATTTTTTATTTGTTCAGATTTTATTTTTCTATAAATAAATAATGTTTGATTGATCAACTTATCGACCTTTTACGTATTGATTTGTGTTTATTTAATAAAAATCCAACTTATAGTGGAAGGTCGTGTAGTGTAAGTGAACAACATTCAACATATTCAGGTCAAATAAAAGGCCTCGGTATCAAACTAACAAATATAAAAAATGAGGTGCCTGGATTGAGATAATCGGATTTGAAGACATTTGTCATATATGTATGATATTGACATTTCAAAAGACTTTTTAAATTGTTTTTCATGACGATTGAATAGAACTCATCATGTTGCATAAAAAAAGAATCATCTTTTCAAATTTAATAAGAAAGTTTTATGAAACTCTGAAGTTTCAATATATTATCTCTTTTATTTCAAAATTACGGTATCTTCAACTTATTTCGTAATACTTTCTTATTAAATTTGAAAGCTGAACCTTTCTCAGGCAACATGATGAGCTCTATTCAATCGTCATGAAAAACAATTTAAAAAGTCTTCTGAAATTTTGAAATATGGACATCATACATATATGGCAAATACATTCAAATTGAATTATCTCAGTCCAGGCACCTTATATATTAGATTTGTTAGTTTGATAGCAAGACCTTTTATTTGACCTGAATATATCGAATGTTGTTCACTTACACTACACGACCTTTGATTGTTAGTGCATTATATATATAGTAAATCAATTTGGTTAGAATATTAAATATTTACTTTGGTTTTTAGTAATTCTGTTAACAAGAGAAAAAAAAGTAATCGAATTAATTCTCGCAGATTTGTCAATATGTATCATCATATGTGTACATTGGATTCTTTTAGATAAAAATAGAAAATCAATTGAAATAGAATATGTTTGATAAATATGTTTAGATAATAATATAAGAGAATAATAAAGCATTGTTTTGAACATAAAGTAAAAATAATTTATTTATTGTGGATAAATCTTCTGGTCTAATTGATATAATCGTTAACAATATATTATATTTTATTGTAGAGTTTATTCTTTAGTTCATTTTATTATTTTCCTTGTCTTATTGTTGAAACGATGTTATCAATGATGAATTTTTTTCGTTCATTCAAAAGTGTCTTACATGCTAATTAACTAATTATATCTAGGATAGATGAAGTTTGTTCAATGAAAATAGTTCGTTCATATCACGTTAAATCTATTCTCGTGTAGTTTGCCGTTTTATTAATCTGATTTTCTTCGTTGGAGAATTCTTTCGACGCATTTTATTTAATCAAGATAAAGATCATTTCAGTGCTTTTTTTTCATAGAATACTTGACATATATATATGTTAATTTAATGTATTTAACAACAATTGAATAGAATTGATATTTGTAAATAGTACCTAATAAATGTTAACACAATAGGAATGTGTCAATGATTTGATGGAATTATTTATAACCTAATATATATATATATATATTTCACTGTCTTACAATGATCAATTGATTAAAAAAAGTATTAGTTTCTTGATTATTCAATGAAAATATAATATTAATCAGATGTTTAGAGATTGAACAAATATTCTTTTGTTATTTTATTTGATTTGTCTTTATCTATATTTAAATCAAATTTAACGATCGAAATATGTTTGAATATGAACGATAAATCTATGTTGTTATTTGTTTATAAGTTGAACATGGGTGAGTAAGACAGAGTTCAGTTTCTCACTTAAATAAATTATCGTCAAAGAATGCAAAGAACGAGAGAAAAAAAAAAGAACGACTAAAAAAGGATTGTTATTTTGTTGGCAGCAACGAGTGACGAGAATAGCGTCTTCTTATTTTTTTTTCTTGGCTCAGCGTCTGAAGAGAAAAAACAAGAGAAATATAATGGATCGATGCATCGACTAAAATGACAGCCACAAGACTCTTCTCTAATATAATCGTTATTCCTATACAAATATCAAGTTATCCATTTTAGGACATTTTAAACATACTCTTTTAATTAACACGATTTTTATTTATTTATTTTTCATCTTACATTAATTAAAATATTAACAGGAAAAAAATAATATTCCATATTTAGTATATTCATCTTTACGAATCTTTGTTAATGAAAATTCTCAATTCGTCAACCATCGTCATTTGATAAATCGTTATGACGAAGAATTGTTAAATATATTTCAACCAATCTTATGTTTAAAATAAGAAAGTTAAAACAATAATTTAAATGTTTTATTTTTAAGATCTAAAACTTTTAAGATTATATCATTTGTTTTAGAATGCATCATTAATATCGACTATTATTATCTAATTGAGTTTAAACACATATTACTTTATTAATACAATGATTGAAATAACTGTTGACATAAAATAAGCAAATATTGACCTTTATTACATTGGAAAATATACATCTGTGACAAAGTTGACTATGAGAATATTGACAATATGACCATTTTTGCATTATTCTTATTATCTTGACACAGAAGAATACTATTGAATTTATCTACGCAGATATGTTTAAATCTATGAGAAAGAGAGAGGAGAAAGGACAATGAACTGTATCGATCATGAGAAGAAAAACGAGTTACACATATATGCGAAAGTGGTCAAATATGAAGAGAATTATTAGCTAAGTTTATAAGACGAACGAGATAAGAGAGAGAATGATTATGTTACATGTGATTATTTCTAGAATGGTAGATTCTCCTATAGATTTTAACTTGTATAACGTCTATGTTCAGTTGTTAATGAGTATAATATGTAAAAATAGTTAGTTTTAAAATATATATTTATCTGTATAGTTATCTTAATATTTGCTTATGTTAGGATTGATCAATAATAATTTGAATAGTTTTCCCAGCTATTTTATTTGGTAAGTGTTGATCTGTTTTTTGAATAATCTTATGAATAGTTTCTAGGGAAGAAAAGAAAAAATATATATTAACGACTCTGCCATATTCACCAACATATATATATATATATATATATATATATATGTGATCAGTGCGTGCAAACGAGTGTTGACCCTTAACATAAAAAAAAACAGGTCGTTGTTATCTGGACGTAAAGTTTTTTTTTCCAAATCTTATTGTAGAAAAAGACAATCATTAAATAATCATTAATGTCAGTTGATGAAAATTCTTCTTCTTCTAATAATAATAAATCAGATCATTTTGTACGTAATCGTTGGTCTCAAGTACTTGATCTTGCTGAACAACTTCGACATAAAACTGAAATTCAAAAAAATGAACAATTATTACAATATGCATTTGATATTCCACCATCAAATGATCGACAAACATCTTTAAATCATGCTGATAATGTTAAATCATTTGAAAATGCACTTTTATTTGCTAAAACAGGAAATTTTAATTTAGATAATTTAAGTGAAAAATTTCTTGATTTAAAACGTACATTTAATCATATGATTAAACTTAATAAAAATGATTTAACACAAATAACATTATCAACATCAATTACAAAAACAGCATTATTAATGATTTTACGTTCAATTGAATCAATTGTTGAAGTTATGACTAATCGTACAAGAAAATTTCCAACATTAAATTCTCTTATATCATATATACGTTCACGTCAAAATGAATTACCTATACAAGGAAAATTACTTGTAGAATGGTATAAGGTTGCACAATTTCTTGATTTATTAATTAATGATTCTGATTGGCTTGTACAACCACGAAAAGCATATTGGGCTATTAAAATTTGTAATGAAACATTAACATGGGCACGAGGAGTTTTTAATGAAAATTATCGAACTAAGTCATCTAAACGACCTATTTTTGATCGAGAAGATAGTATTACTACATTACAATCAAAAGATAAAGAGTAAATCAGTTTATTATTTTACTTATTAGCAGACAATTATTTCATTCAATTTATTTTCATTTCAAGATTTAACTATTTATTTATTTATTTATTTATTTATTTATTCATGCTTGAAAAAGAATATTCGTTTATCAATTTATTTTAAAAAACATACACAAAAAAAGAACTTATATACAAAAAAAAAAAAAAAACTATTCTATTTTTAATAAAAAGCAACGAATCTATAGTTTTTTATTGAATGATGATTTTTTAAATGATCCTACTGGTTCTGTATCAAATATCATTTTTAAATTTTTTTCTTTTGAACTACTTATATTTGATGGAGGTAATGATGTTGTTGTTTGAGGTTGTTTCGTAGGATCACTTATTGGTGGTTTAGTCATATCCATAAAACCAATATTTGCTTCATCATCTGCTGGAAATACTGTAAAAGCATTTGTATAAACAATTGCTGATGGAACCATTATCATACCACCTATCATAAAAATATTATTACCATTTCATTAAAAAGAAAAGTAAATAACTCACGATCTTTTGTTTTCAAATGAACATATCGAATATCAATAAAATGAACAAGACCTTTGAAATAAAATTGAAAATAAGTTTGAAAGAAAAACAAAACAAAAAAAAGATTTTAAATTAACCTTCAATTCCACCACCAGTTCCATGTATTTTAATTCGACATCCCCGAACAAATGGTTTATTAATAACAAGAAAAATTCCCGATATAAAATTAGTAGCTACTTCTTTTAAAGCAAAACCAATTGTAAAACCTGTTATACCAATACCAGCTAATAATGGTTTTGTATCAACACCAAGTGTACCAAGTGTCGTTACAGTAAACATAGCATAAATAACAACAGCAGCTGTTTTAGATAATAATCTTGCTAAATCTTCATCTTCAATAATATAAGATCGAAGTAAAAATCTTTCGATTGATGGTGAAATAAGTAAGAAACGTTTGGTTTTTTGCATTGTAGTTGTTGTTGGTGGTGGTGGTGGTAATGATGATACAATTGGCTGAGCTCCCCATCCAAACCAACGAAGAAATCGACGAATACGACTTGGCCGTCGATTATCCGATGAACTTTTTCCTAAATACCTCCGATTCGATTGTTGATCAAAATAAATAAATTGATTATTGTAGGATCCTATTATACATCGATCTCCAATATTCGAACTAAGTTTTACAAATCGAGATACTACAGATAATGATCGGCAATTCATTTTTTTTAAAAATTATTTCTATCTAATAGAAATAAAACAATCAATTTAATAAATGTCTATTATATATTATTTGTTTAATATAAAAATATAAGAATATATGCTCATATAATCTATTTGATTTATTTTTATTATAATCATCAATATCAATAATAAAAACGTTAGAGAAACTTAATATACACATGTGATTATATGCATTGTGTTAAGACTCTCTTATTGTCATATTTTATCTATAGTAAAACAATGACATTAGATCTGTTTAATTAATCGAACAAATTATAAAAGTTTATCTTGATATAAATCGGATGCACATATATATTTGATGATTGATAGATGATTATATTTAAAATAAATTAGTCAAATTTTATTTCAATATAATATATTTATTTACTTTCATTTGAATAGTTTACATTATAAGCATATATATGATAAACAAATATTGACATTATTGTAATTTTATATTAAACAAATATATTATCTCATCTTTATTCAAACTAACAAAACAAATATCGACAGACAAAATAATATTTATTTATTAAATCAGATATCTATTGGGCTAATATATGATAAATGATGAAAAGCTTTTTTCCTAGAGAAGGAGATCTAAACAATATCCCATTTAGTTTATTAAATATTTCATAATTTCTTCTGAATTATAAAAAAAAAATAAAATCAATTTATTAGTTTTGTCTTAAAAGAAATTTATTTTTGTTTTTAACGACAGTAAAGGATATCCAAAGCAATAAATATATATCTTACATTAGAAGACATTGTATTATTTCAAATGTTTATTTGTAATATTCGATAAATATTAGTTATCATCGATATTTATCAATTTATTTAATCATTTTTATTATTTCTCAACAAATTAATAAAACAAATAGAAGAATTCTTAGTATGAATCATTCTTGATTTTATTTAAAAAAAATAAAACAATGAATTTTCTCATGAGAGATGTCGTTTCAATTCGGTTGTGCCAATTCATATTGGATATATAAAAGAAAAAAAAATTATGAATATCAAAGACGTATTAAGATATGAGAAAGATGGAAAAACAAGTCAATCTATTATAAATACTTTTCGAGATTCTATGAAGACTTTGGTTTTAAATAAATTAAGATTGAAATTCATTTTTCATAATAGAATATATATTCTTTCATTAAAATACAATACACAATCACAAAGATTTAATTATGTTACAGAATATCATTACCAATAGATAGACATTTATCGAATATTAATCAATGAGAGTTACTTCTAGACAGGGAATAAAGTAAATAAAAGTTCGAAAGATTACTATTGACATCAGTATAAATTATTCTGAGAATGGTTGCACTAGAATGTCATGAATATATATCATTAGTCGAAATCACATATTTATTGTTTTCAATACTGTGCATATCGATTGTATTTGTTAAAGATTTTACATAAACTTGTCTTTCGCCTTAATCAATACAATCTTGATTAGTTAGGACAATACTTACTATCAAGTTAAACAGTATAAGCGACATTATACTGAAGATAAATAATGCAAGAATAACTACTCAAACGAAGTATCTTATTAGTAGGATATTAAATTCGATTGAAAACTAATGATTATAATAATATTTTTTCTTGGAAAATTTCCTCCAATATGATAATATAATAACGATTGAATAGATAGATCTTGTTTAACTTGCTCATACAATTATTCAATTTGATTATCGAATCTAAATAATAAATTAATTTGAGAATAATCTATTCTTGGTAAACCTATCTATCTTGAATTTAAGAGAAGAAAAGTACGTTTGATATTAATGATTATTTTTTCATCCGTTTATTGATAAGTTAATAAAAAAAAAAAGTTTGTTTTTTACATAATATTCTATATTGAAGTTGAAAATAAAAAGTTATTTATATTATTTATTAATCCGTTATTTGATCTCACATTGCTATTGAATTAATCACCTTTTAGAAAGGACGGAGGACATTTTGCGTTACTATCGGCCCTATAGAAAACACAATCAGTTTTTCATGAAACTTTCAGCAATTGTAGCGCTCATAATCAGTAGTCACTCCTATAAATCTCAGATCGATCGGTCAGCCTTTTGTCTTACTTTGGTGGTCCGCCAGATAAGCCCCTAAGTGACCTGTATTACTGACCTTATGTACTTTCAATCTCCACTATATGATTCAGACCCAGTGCTATTTTTTCAGGACCAATACCAAGCATGAAGAGCTTCAAAAGTACCCAAACAAGGGCTTACAAAAAATTTGTCTTCGAGTCTCTTTCTATCATAGGTGGCGGAGCGGTTTCAGTCTAAGGTAAGTTCAACTTTCTAGCCAAACAAAGCCTGTTCATGTAAAAAGATAGAGTTGAAACCAGATTAAAATTTATTATAATCGTAAGATTTTAATTAATTTTTCTTTGCGATAACTGATAAATTTTTCACCTGACTTTCATCGATTTGCATCAGTTAGGCTCTAATTTTCTTATGAAGTTTTAATGGTCTATTATCAGAGTCTATCGTATAATCCATGAAATTTTTGATTTTTTTTCAATTACTTTTGATAAAAGTCGTTTAAAAAGTTATTAAAAATGCATTGGAATCGCGCGATTATAATCAATTTTTAATTCATTTCAATCTCGTTGCAGCCCGAGTTTTTTTGTATATGGACGATAATCGGTTGAAAATCAATTTTCTTCATTCGCTTATAATGACCAGCGTTATAGATTTTCTTGTTAGATTGTAATTCTCTATAAGTGTGATAATTATCTCAAGCGTTATTGTTTCCGATACAACAGAAACTAATGAAATAACTGAGAAAGCTTGTTTAAAAAAGCAACAAAAAAACAATTTAAGAAGAAATAATGCCAGTCAACAGCAAAAACGTTTTTCTATCTTGATTCTTTGAAAGAAAATCGTTACAGATGCTTAATCAACCTGATCACGAGGTCTTTGTCGGTTTTAACAATGACATTTCTGTGAATAATTCTGGTCCATCTTTAGTATCATTTGAACTTTTCAATAAGATTTCAATAAAGAATGGACTTTTTTATCTTGAAAGAAAGATATATTCTGATTTTGTTTAGTTGATTTCGGTATACGAAATGAGTAATGTTATTCAAGTATCTAAAACTCAAAAATTATTTTAAATAGAAGTTCGTAAAAAAAGATTCAACTGTCTTATATTAAGAGCCAAGAATTTGATATCAGTATAGATGCCAAGAAAATCTAATAAATATCTCATTGAGCACGAGTTAGTAGTAACGAAAATAAGGACTGACCTTCTAAAAATACGTCATCTGCCAGAGGAATATGAAAAGTAAACAATAATAGAAAATTTTTATAGCTTATCGAGCCTAACCAAGCTTTAATTTGTCCTATTCTGAGCCTACCCTCTGTCCTCGTTCGAACCTACCCAAGCCTAATGGCTCCGCCCCCTATACTTTCTATAGTACACCATCGATCATATGGCAAAAAGATTGTGAGAAGTAGTATTTGATATCTATGATGCTAATCATTTCGGACAGAAGTTAAGTGATTTTCTAAGGAAGTGTTTCATGGGAAATGATATAGAATAATACTGTTTAATTTATTGTAGGTCAAGTACAGTAGACTAGACTCGAGTTTTGTTTTAAGGCGCGGTAACTTAGTATTTTGTTGATATATTCACTTTTATTTTGATAGAGTTTTACGATGACAGAGCAGCTTCTCATTATTGATAGTGGGTGTTTTTAGATGTATTCCTCTGTAGATCTATGTGTGCCAATAATTATACACGTCCGCAAGTAGGCACTGACCTCGTCCGTTCGGTCTCTCTTTCGTCTCTGCTACTCCATTATCATATTCTACCTTCTTTCTATTCGTTAGTGGACATCTCTCTCTTCCATGGGCATCTATGCATAATGATATTATCTCACTCTATACACTCCTAGGTTAGTTTATTCTTTCGTCAACGATGTATTTTCTCTCTCGTGACCGATGTATAAAAGGTGAGGATATTGATGAAATAAATTCAGCTTGGAAGATAGCACAACGCTTGTCATTATATGACGACTCTGGCTAACGGACACTTGATCTATAACTAGGAAACAGAAGAGTGTGGGTGTGTATAGATGTGGACATAAGAGAAAAGAAGATCTATACCAACACATACTCACACCCTCAAAGGTAACTTGGTTTGTCGCTTTCTCTCTCTCTCAATGGAAGTCCATAATATTTATGATTAAGATTATTTATAGAGTATTGACTTTTTTTAACATTTACTTTTATTGTCCCTATATAGGAAGGTTGACAATTTATAGAGTATTGACTCACTTCACTTTCGAGGAAGAAAAAATTTGTAAATGGTGCCATAAGCAAGTATAAATATTGCTAGTACTTCATAATCACTCACAAATATTTTTTTTTTAAAAGAACGAATGATACTCAAAATTTTTCTCTTACTGTTCGTCATTAGTACTGCTCGTAAGTAGAATAGTCAATTACTAGTAATAATCGAAAAACGATATAACGTGTTTTTTGAATAATAGTTGGTTCTCAAGGACGGCATTTCATTACATTTGGACTTATGATTTTACAAAAGACAGGCCGTTTACCAACTGATTATCTGGCTTATGGATGTTACTGTGGACCTGATCGTCATTCGAATATTTTCACGCCACTTGATGTCACCGATCAGTGCTGTCAAGCGCACGATGCTTGCTATGATACAATCCGCTCTCCGACTATTCCACGACCTAGTCAAGTCATATACACATTCGACATCAAGCAAAATAACATTCTATGCACAAACACTAATAACAGTAGTGCAGAGTATAAAACTTGTTTTTGTGATAAAATCGCTGCAGAATGTTTCGGCAATGCAAAGAAATCATTCAACAAAAACTATCGCAGATATAATGTCAAACTTTGCCAGTAAACATCGCATTCCTCCTTGTATTTTGTCTTGTTTGCTTAAAATATAAGCTTATTTCTTAATTTGAATACAAGAAATAAAGAAAATGTTTTCTCTATATATTCGGGTGTGGTTATTGTCTTCATCCACACCCACACCCTTATTAAAATACAATACACAAACACAAAGATTTAATCATGTTATAGAATATCATTACCAATAGATAGACATTTATCGAATATTAAATCCATGAGAATCACTTCCAGACAGTGAACAAAGAGGATAAACGAAGCTCGAAAGATCACCATTGACGTCAACATAAATCGTCCTGAAAATGGTTACAGTAGGATCTCATGAATATATATCATTAGTCGAAATCACACATTTACTGTTTTCAATAGTCTACATATTAATTGTATCTGTTCTAGAATTCATATATACTCGTCTTTATCCTTAATCAATACAATTCTGATTAATTAGAACAACACTCACCATCAAGATATATAGTGTAAGCGACATTATACTGTCGATAAATAATGCAAGAATTCACTATTTTGCAAAACTAATTCATCGCTTTTCTGCTCGTATTTTTCTACTATAAGATTTATACTCGATAGCAATTAATAATTTTAGATAATAGTATATTTAGTTGTCTGTTAGGAATAAATGATATATGTCTGAAACGTCGTTCCATTGAATTGATTTATGGTTTCACCTTTGATCATGGCAAAAAAGAGTGCACCCAATCCATCATAATATGAAGAGTTGGTAAGCTGTTCGGAGGTCGAAATCAATCGTCAATTATTAAAATGGTGACAAGGAAACCTTTTCAAGGGTGATATTAAAGACATGTTATCTCTTAGAGAAATAAACGAAAATATACTAAGGGCAGTCAAAAAGTTCTGTCACTTTCAAATATTTATTCAAAGAAAAAACATTTTGCTAATCTTTTTACAATAAATGTTCGAAGTAGTCACCATGATGTTCGATACAAAGTTTCATCCTTTCAATCCATTTCTGAAAGGTCTTTTGGTATTCATTAATAGGTGTTGATTTAAGTGTCTTGGTTATTGCTTTAGCTAAACTTGTATCATCTGGATATTGATCAAGATCACGTTTCAGATAATCGAACAACCAAAAATCTGAAGGAGCAAGATCAGGTGAGTATGGTGGATGAGGCATAACATTGATTTTTTTCTCTTGAAGAAAATCAAAAATAATATTATTTGTATGTGGTTGAGCATTATCATGGTGCAGCTTAATACCATTTGTTGTTGATGATGGTCTTTTCTTCCGTAAATTTTTGACTAACTTTTTTAAACATTGATCACGATAATAAACAGCATTAATTGATGTTCCAGACGGTAATTCATGAATAAGTAATGGACCATTTGTCATAAAAAAGATAACAAACATTGTTTTTTTTTCAAATTGTTGTCTTTTCACTACTGTTGGAGGACCTTCATTTTTTGCCACCCATGCTTTAGATTGTTGTTTTGATTTGATATTTCGATGATAAAACTAACTTTCATCACCAGTAATTATATCACATAGTCTCCATGTACCACCTTCAAGTTTTTGTAAATTTTTGGTGCAAATATCAACACGTCGTTGTCGTTGTTCTTCAGTAAGTTTATGTGGTACCCATCTTGACGTTATCTTTGTTAAGCCTAGATGTTCCTTGAGAATAGTATATACACTACCATGTGATATGTATATCTAAGATGGCAGCAATATAACCAATACTAATATGTGGATCATCGTTCACCAGATCATTAACAGCATCAATATTTTGTTGAGTAATGGCGGTTATTGGACGATCACTTCGAGGATTATCTTCCAAGGACCATTGCTCGTTTGAAAATCGTTCAACCCATCGAGCAACTGTACGATATGAAACAACACTTTGTCCATAAGCAATAGTTAATTCATCATGAATTTGTGTAGCAGTTAAACCTAATAACAAGCGAGTTTTTATATATGACCGTAAACACAGTTTATCCATCTGGAAATAGAGGTGTTCAATAAACTCGTTAAAAATTTGCCATAATAGACACTTATGAAACTTTGTATTGGTATTTTAACAGATAACAGATGTCACTACTAGAATAGGTAAACATGAGAAATAAAACCAATCAGGATCAAATTTTAGACAGCTGTTGCCAAAATTTTTTGACTACCCTTAGTAAATGAATAAGATAAAGCAAAACTTATGCACTAACAAGATCAGCGAAACAATCCTTTACAATGTGGAATACAATATTTTCTAAAAATAATGCATCACTTTTCGAAACAGTTTTTATTCAAAATAACACAAGTTTATCACATATTCTAATGGATGGGTGTGGGTGGGGTGTAGGGTGTGGGTGGGTGTGTGGTGGGTGGGGTGTGGGTGTGTAATGTGGGTGTGAGTGTGAGTGTTGGTGTGTGGGTGTGAATTTGCGTGTGGGTTCAAAGGAGAACACCCTCACCCACACCTACACCCTTATCATAATCGCCACAATTATCTTTTCAAAACGAAGAAAAACTAATACAGATGGAAAAAATTTCATAAATAGTATGTTTTTGTTGGATATTATTCAATTGATTAATAAAGTTTTCTTTTTAGCTGATAAATTACCAAATGAATGAGTTCAACTTCTTCGCAAAAAAAGCATATATTTTTTGTTATATTTTCTGGTACAACAAGTCCTACACATAATTATTCTCCTGAACACGAAGATGCTGGTGAAGTAAGCATAGGTATTAATGCTATATCTTTAATAACAACTCGTTTACAAACGCATACATCATTTGATTCACATAAATCCCTCTCGAAATCAATTCAATCATTAAGATCAAATAAACAACCTGCAGTTGCATTACCTGTTAAAAAATGTTTGCATGGTTTACTAAAACAAGAGCAAATAACAGCATCGCTAAAATCGAATGAAACTAAAAAAGATTATCAATATCATCATTATCACAATTCAACAGAATTATGTACTAAAAGTGATAATACATCACCGGAAGAAGAAGAAGAAGAAGAAGAATTCGATCGACAACAACAACAACAACAACAAATCAATGAGAAAGATCCGGCGGTACGTTTACGATTCGATTTGAATTAGTTTTTAAAGATTAAAGATATGTTTTGGTCAGTCAGAGCGAAATTTTCAGAGATTGTAATAATATAAAAAAGAACGAAATCATTATCTCATCCATAGTTGCTGCTTTGAGATCAACTCTGAGGGTGGGTGTGGGTGTAGGTGTGGGGTGTGGATATGGATGTGGGTGTGGCTGTGGGGTGTGGGTGGGCGTACGGTGTGAATGTGGTGGGAGGAGAGATGAAAACTCATACCCACATCCAAACCTACACCCACACCCACACCCTGGTTTGCCTGTCGGAGTCTCGTCCACGATAAAATCAGATAAGCATTGCGGCACCTTGATCCGTTACGTGATAGACTGGACGAGGACCATCGTCGACCTTGACGCAGAGTACAGGTAAGAGAGTTTCACAGTTGATATCGACTTCGTATGCTTTCCAGACTTACACTACCTTGAAGTTGGGCGGCGCATGACAACCATATCAATACCGAAGTGGGTGCCATGGGAATATTTTCTGAAGGTCATGTTCATTTTGCGTAAAGGTCCAGAAACATGTGACAGCCAGTAGAGCTTGTGATTGGCGATATATACTTAGAGCCGAGCCAGCCGTACAAGCGAGTACTAGAAGATGAAGAAGAAGGTTGTTCATTTTGTGGCGACAGGACTAATCAGATTATTACGTTTCTTGGGCGCAGAAGTTAATCTTTCGTGTAAAAAACGTGAAGGCATACAATAGTTAGAGTTGAATATATTCGCACTCAGATTGTCATCATAGGCAAGAGTGTGGATAGGTGTGTGTTTGAGTATTCTTTAGCTTTTTATCAAAAATCGCACCCACACATCTACACCAAAACAGACGCATGCACAAGAGTTCTTCTGATACATTTTGTGTGAAATAGTAGAACAATTGACCCGGACAACACACTTTCGTTCCTTTTTCTTCACTGTTCTCTCTTCGCCTCTGAAATATAAGGGTGTGAGTGTAGATGTGATTATTGATGAACACTTGAAGAATACTCAAATCCACACCCACATCCGCACCCACGTCCATATCCACATTCACATCCGCACCCTCTCTCAAACATACCCTCAAACTTTGCCAGTTCGTGAGGAACACCTTTAATGGTACGTGTATGCAAAAAATGTGGTTAATTATTCATCTTGTTAGTAACTAATCACGTTCAAAACTGATGGAAAATTTTAAGTTAAGAAGCTTTTTCAAAAGTCTATATTGTTTCACATTCCGAAATTATCTCAAACCAAAAATGATTGTTTTATCATTAAAGAGTAAGGCCGGTACTAGAAAACTAACGTTCTACCCAAGTCTTACATGTATTCAGTTTTAATGGCGCTTCGTGCTTTAGTTGACTTCGCGAAAAATTAGATTTAGATTACACTCAGATCGTAAATTTTGACCGCGTCTTGCCTGATAACCAGAACAAAATTTCAAAATT